>JAOEHK010011465.1:0-11761 GCA_025447835.1 Labidoglobus nevermanni
AAAAAGGCGCAAGGCATGAAGAGTGATCATAAGCGGTACATTTAAAATTTCTTAAGCTACTTCAATTCCATGAAAAACTACGTATTGGAAAAAGTTTATCGAATGTCCTTGGCCCAAAAAAGTTCGTTATATCGAGGGGACCAAAATGCATTAATTTTAGTCGTAATATCGAGGTTTCTTCAAGGGACCAGCACTTTCAAACGTTATATCGGGGTTGTTCGTTAAATCGGGGTTCGTTATATCGGGATTTTACTGTATTATGGTTTGCTGCGAGCCGTTCGAGACGCTGACGCAAGGAAAGGCGTGTAACTCCGGATGTCGTCAAGTGAGCACGGTTCCGGTTTGGCGGGTCAGCGGCGTCTTGCTGCGCCTCGCTCAATTGTGTCTAATTCGCTGCGATCATCGATCAGCATCGCGCCGTCTTGTTGAAGATTCGCGGGCAGGTGAGTCATGCACGCGTCCGCAATCAATGCATGATGCGGCTCGAGGTGCCATTGTTTCGGGCAATTAGATGGGCGAGTGATGAGCCGAAGTGACTAATTACGCCATTGTTCGATTCGCAGCCGCCCCGCCGGCCAGTGCACTCGGCTGCGCCATTCACCGCGTCGCTCGGGGATTGAGCGTCTTCCGCTTTGCGAGACCTCGTCTTCCGCTCTGCTTTGTGGCTGCATTCACAACTGTTGCGCGCGCCGCGCTTGTCCGACGAGTGCAGGTCGGAGAGGAGGACTTGGTGATGCATAATGCATCCCATCCTGACACGCCAGTCAGCTGCAGCAGCTGCTGGGAAGATGCTGCAACATAGGGATGCCGGCGCGATCCCATTCATCTGATGCGCCATTTGCATATGGACAGGATACGTTGGCCGAGGTGCATTCTGGTTAATTGCATGCGTTCAGCATTCAACTACTTCCACTGCTTTGTGGATCAGAATGCATTAATAGCTCATCAAAACCGTGCTCAATGAAGTCTTCGAATCTGTCATAATTCTGTCATCAATAATGTCCTCAATTTCACACTTTCGTGTTCTGGCTTTCAAGCAGTCATTGAAGACCTATGGAAACAAAGATAATTGGTAGGGAAAGCACAGAATTTATCGTACATGATATTTTTATATGCAATTCTATCAAGAGCTGATGAGCAGCATGGTTAATGAGTTGACATTGTTACCTCTCCAAATCTACAATGTTTTCTATTAGTAAATCTGTCTCGGAATCTGAATTAATAGAAGAATGTTCTCTATTCGCCTTTTTCTATTCTGTTCCTCGAGATCATAGAGAACCTATTAAACGTAATTGCAAGGAAATAACACAGAATTTCTTGTATTCGACATTTTCTGATCCAATTCTATTAACAGCTAATTATGAACATGGTCGGTTAAGTTGAGATTATCACCTCTAACAAACTGTAATGTTTTCTAATAGCAAGTCTATCGGGCAAATGAATGCATTAAAGAAGGTCCTTTATTTCGCCTTTTGCTGTTATTTTCCTCGAGAAACCACTAATAACCTTTGAAAATAAACCTACTTCGAAGGAAAAAACGCAGAATTTCTTTTACACGACATTTTCATATGCAATTCTAATGACAGCTCATGAGAAACCTGGTTAATGAGTTCACCTTATTACCTTTGTAAATCTGCAATGTTTTCTATTAGTAAATCTGTCTCGGAATCTGAATTAATAGAAGAATGTTCTCTATTCGCCTTTTTCTATTCTGTTCCTCGGGCAATCATTGAAAACCTATTAAAACAAACGTAATTGAAAGGAAAAGAAACAGAATTTCTCATATTCGACATTTTCTGATCCAATTCTATCAACAGCTGATCATGTACATGGTCGGTGAAGCTGAGATTATCACCTCTACCAAACTGCAATGTTTTCTAATAGTAAATCTATCTGGGAAATGAATCAATCAAAGAAGGCCCTTTATTTCGCCTTTTGCTGTTGTCTTCCTTGAGAAACCATTGAAACCCATATGAAAACAAACGTAATTGGAAGGAAAAGACAGAATTTCTCGTATTCGACATTTTCTGATCCAATTCTATAAACAGCTGATCATGTACATGGTCGGTGAAGTTGAGATTATCACCTCTACCAAACTGAAATGTTATCTAATAGTAAATCTATCTGGAAATGAATCAATCAAAGAAGGTCCTTTATTTCGCCTTTTGCTGTTCTTTTCCTCGAGAAACCATGGAGAACCTATGAAAACAAACACAATTGGAAGGAAAAAATGCAGAATTTCTTTTACAGGACATTTTCATACGCAATTCTAATAACATTGTCATTGTCATGACATTGTCATTTCCGCAAATGTGCAATGTTTTCTAATGGAAAATCTCGCGGAATCTGAATTAATAGAAGAATAAACTCTATTCGCTTTATTCAATTTTGTTCCTCGATCAATCATTCAGAACCTATGATAACAAACAGAATTGGAATGAAAAAACAGAATTTCTGGAATTCGCTATTTTATAATCTAATTCTCTTAACAGCTGATCAGGAATATGGTCAGTGTAGTTGAGATTACCACCTCTACCAACCTGTAAGGTTTTCAATAGTAAATTAAATGAATTAATCAAAGAATGTCCTCTATTTCGCCTTTTCTGATATGTTCTTCGAGAAATCATTGATAACCTACAATAACAAAGTCAAATGAAACACAATTTTTTCACTGCGTTTTTAGATGAAAGGTGATGAAACCTACTATTAAGGAAGTTGTAATTTACATCTCAAGATGTAGATTTCAACGAAGTAATCTGGATTATGGGTAATTGAACGTATTATCGAGAAACTCATCACCCAGATCTTATTTTCAGAATGATTCTAATGGAAAAATAGTAATAGACGTGGTAGAAAGACTCAGAAACACAATGAGAGTCCACGCAGTGATAAGATTTTTAGCAGGTTGCCGATATCGTTTGTGGCTCGCTTAGGGACGATAAATAAAATGCGTAATTAATTAATCACAACAAACGTGCGCTGCGCGCGATTTACGGTCGCAGCATGTGCGCTTAATTGCAATAAACCACTCGGTGATACAATCGCACTCTGCTCGAGCTATATAATATGGCGGAGGGTAAGTCGACGGAAAAAGCGGGCGAAATGCGGTACGTAATCAATTGCAATAAACAAGTTTCACGCAGCGAAGTTGCGATTGCGCATTAGATGCGCTTCTTCCTCCTTTGCTGCATAAATTACTCGATTACCAAGCACCAGAGTCATTCCGCCATTATTTATTGATTGCGAATCAATTCTTCAAAGTGTAATTTACGAATATTTCAGACCGTCGCCTTAAACAAACCTAGAATTGCATAACAATGCCCATTTTCACAAATCGTCGTTCTTAGTCTCGGTTTATGTTGATTTTAGGTCACTCTTTATTTCGACATGAAATCTATAAATAATTCCTAGTAGTAGTAGATAATATGATCGCCTGGAAGTCTAAGGAAGCAGTTAGCTGAAGGTGCTGGAATGTTCAAGAAGCTGAAATTTGAAGCAGCATCTTGTGCTTTCAATTGCAGTGTTTTCAACACCTAGTTATTCAGTCATAGTGCTAGCATTTCAGTGATGGCTGAAATTGAAGCCATTACCAGGTATTATTCGTGATTAAGCAGATGTTTCACTGCAACATCTGTCAATCAGTCAATGGTGGTTAGGTAAGTGCATGGTGGATCTCTTGATTAACAAGAACATGCCCTAATCCTCTATCACTTAAGTTCAGGTCAATATTGGAAGACTATGACGCAACCTCACTTACTTAGGTAACAAGTACAAGTGACAATTTTATTGATATTGATCAAATTGATTATGGACGGTAAATAACAGATAAAAAGACTTGTTTAATAGCATTCATTCAATGTATAACAATGAAAGTGTAAAATGCCAATAAAAAATGTTCAAAGAATTTCTGCAAAATGCGGAATAATAGGTTAAAATGAATTTTCTTTTATTTTTTCAGATTCCTTCCAAACTACAAGAATACACCGATCGTATTCGTCATATAATAGCTTTTTATTTAATTTGCAACAATTGGAATGCATTTTAAATAGAATTTTCCTACAATTGCAATTACAGTTTTGTACCTGTTAGCAATGCATCTATAATTATTGAAGGGAGATTTAACAAATGAAATTAGTTAACAAAGCTACTCTATATTGATATTCACGATAAATTGGAGTATTCGAAAGCAGCAATAGTCCAGCGAGTCGGGATTGGCATTGTCGCAATTGTTATGAAACCATAACTTGAGCGTTGAGCATAGACAACGAGTTGCTATAAATTGCGATAAATAATATTTTATGCGGGGAACACCCAGCCGCAATATTTTCGGCTGTTTGCCATCGCCTTCGAATATCTCCGAGTGAGCGCCCTCCGGCGGTCGCGTTCGCTATTTCGCGCTGCGAAATGGCCGTTTCCAGTCTATCGCGAATCGAGTGATACATTTATCACACGTGGCCGCCGGTGCCAACGCGCACGCTCACCTTTCCGCTTATCATCGCCTCCTTATCAATCCCGCCTAACCTGCAAACGTCAGCGCGCAGGCGCAGCCACAGCCGACGTCGCATCTAATCTCAGAATTTCAACGCATCTTGGGCAAACATCTCGCAGCTGTGCAATCAGCAATCACCAATGGACAATGGCTAGCTGCGATGCATCCTTGAAACATTAACCTACTGCCTGCCTGCCTCAAGAACTCTTTCATTGCGCAGACTCTCCCACAATTCGAGAATATTCGCTTTCTACTCGCCGTTAGCGTCTATTACAGACATTATCAGCAGCCGCAGCATGCTTAAATTGATTCGTACTAATTAATGCATAATTGTTTTGCCATTTTTAACGCAATTTCGCGACGTTTGATAAGCAATTTATTTGTTGCACTGCTCAGATTACATTGCGAATGTTTTCAAATGTTACATTTTATTGGATGGCAAAAATGGCGGCGGAATAACATTGGCGTGCATTAAGCATGTTTGTAAATACTGTAATTTGTAATTGAATCGCATCGATAAAGCGAATAGGTTCACATGTGTAAATCGAAAAATGCCGATATAATTGTACTGCAATTAAACGTAAAATTCGCAGCGATAAGTGGCCTGCCGTGTGGAATGCAATCGTTAAACGAAACACAATTAAATTTAATTGATTTCAGTCAATTGAATGCCAACGTTTAATTGCGACTAACATCACATTAGCAAATACTCTTTCTCAATAAATTTAGCGATTCAAAATACTTAAATATAGATCAACATTTTTTCTCACTTCTCAACCACTTTTTTGTGAATTTTCCCCTTTTTTACGAGTCTACCTGTCGAATCGTGGGAAACGGGGCTTACCCTTTGCATCCAAACACAGATCTGATCTCTTTCTAACCTTCTTCAACAATTACGACCCGAATAATTGAAAAAAGTGCCGAAAAAATGGAGTATTCAAATATTAACCTGAAAATGAGCGATACGCCTGGGTGCTTGGTTGCCAGATTTACGACTTGCATATAAACTTTGCATTAGCATAAGTTGTCTTTATTTTCGAAACGCTGATTGCGAATGCATGTAAATTAAGCGCGAATCTGTTGGAAAAAACGAGGAGTAGTAAAAGAGTCAATTATGCACTGGAGCAGTCGGCGGTTTTCGCAATCGCATAATAACGCGTAATCATTCACAAATTGCAGCCTTTTGTTCTGCCCTCGAATTAGCGTAATATCCAATTGAAGTAATTATTTAGCGATTTCAGTGGATTACAGGCTGCTAAGTAAGTGAGTTGCAGTCGAGTAGCGATCACATGCGCTTTGACCACAACTGCATTGTTGCATTTATTGCAGAAATGTGCACTGAGCAGCCGCATCTCACCTAAAAAATGGTCTCTTAATAGAGGTCAAATGGCACAAATCTGCACTCTGATCTATGACTTGCCTTCCCATATACATAATCGTTCTACTCGTAGACCTACTTTCAATTCGATTATTATTATTAAATCGATTGCCAATTGGCGAAATTGCCTATTGATTCATAATCATTTCCTTTCGTCTTGCTGTATTTCCGATTAATCTTCCAATGTCATCTTGACAGATGTCAACATAAGCTACATATGCAGATTGCAGATTGAGATGGAATTTCCGGATGTTTTCAGGGCTAATGTTTCTGAAAATGAATATTTTCGTATTGGAAATGAAATTGAAAGCCGTGTAGCGAAGCATTCGCAATAAATCAATGCGTATTCAATATCAGAATGGAGTCGGCGAGCACAAGCTTTTGCCATTGAATTATGACACAGTTTTCTGTGACTGACATTTGCACGCAGACGGCGCTAAGCTTCCATCAAATGCACTTTTATGCACTTTGAGCGGCATGCAGTAGATCAAGCGCAACTGTATTGAGACATTCATCACGAAAATCTCGCACAATTTCTGCGCCCTTTTGCCGTATTAATTGAATGCAGTCGGACTTATGTTTAGCCAGGCTCGACTTGATATGAAATGCCACTGGTCACTCCAACCAGCTGCTGGCCACGTCGAGTCCGAGCCTGCACTCAAATGGTAGTAAATTGCAAGAGCAGTTAATAAGTAAAGTGTAGCATTATCATGTTGGTGCGAATAAATATTATAATTACGTGCACGCAATGTAATAATCTTGTTACATGAATCTATGCAATAAATACATTCGCAAGCAGATCGCATGCATTTGCGAAATTCAATTTCGCCTTGATTTGCATTTCCAATTGATGAATTCCTTGGTCTCGCAGTAAGGAGCATTTCAAGCGACGAAAGTACACCCTGTATATCTGCATTTGCATCATATCAAAGTGTATTCATAAATAATTGAAATGATATCGAAATAAGGTAGTCGGATGCTTCAGATCGTAAATTGTGCGCTTTGAGACAACGCCGACAATAAATTTCGCTGTTTCTGCCATTGTCATGCTTGCATATAGTGCACTCATGCATAAAGTGCAGTTGCAATGACAAATTCGATCCACTGACAATGTCTTGCAGGCGAAGGATGCAATTCTCAACGATTGAAAGCTAGATTCTTGCTATTCGAGTGAGATTCATTTGGCGTCTCGACGGATAGACCTAAGATTCAAGCCCCATCTGGTCCAGCATCGTTGTGTGGCGCTTAATTTCATTTACTCGGCGCCAATCTTCGTAATGTCAATTGCAATGCGTTTGAGTGTATTCGCGAATCGCGGGCGATCGCGAATTGCGCAATATTGTTTCCGCACTCAAGCGTATCCAACTGCGCATTTCGCTCGCAATGCAATCACCACAATCGACCCGTTATCGGCCGCGTCCACGATTTTACGATTGCACCATACTCTGCTGTCCTTTCAATTCCCTGCGTCGTCTACGTATCAGATCAATTCGTAATCAAATTGCATGCATTTCATCTAAATTCAAGAAAGCGCATCGAATTGCCGAAAATATCGATCAAATTAATCCGGACCCATTCGAGCTCTCATCTATTTTTAGGTTAAACATTGTGAAAATGGGTGAATGGGACACTATGCGATATTTTCCATGAAAACGTGTTTTCCGAAACATTTTATTGCTCATTTCGTGTTACATTTTTGATTGATAAAATATCAAGGACCATAGACTTGGACTAAAGCGTAACCACTCCAGGGAACTGCGAGCACTGGCTCAACAATACGAAAGGCCTGCTTAAGGACCACCAAGCTACATAGGCATTCGCCCAATGGTGGGAGAGGATGTCCACCTTCTATTTAGGTTAAGATTCTGTATCATAATACTTGCGAGAGTCCATTTAAAGAATTGATTCAAGTAATTCAATAAGAAATATCAAGGAGGACCACTTGGTAGTAAACTCAAATAGAGCCTTCATATTTGTTTGCTTTGCATTTCAAATGCATCAGAAATTTGCCATCAACAAATCTGCCGCCAGTGATAAGAATAGGAGCGCAGTGTAGCGGAACAAGAAACCGAATGCTCACGCCCTTCCAATTCAATTACGTTGTAACCATTGTTGCATTTTACTTATCAATGCTTCAGCTGCCATTTTTGTTTCACTCATTTGCTAGCAACATTTCCTTCGAGCTCCTAACCTGGCTGTGACCATGTGACCAGCTGGCTGCTGTTCGATAAATCTTAGACGCGTGGCTTGCGTAACGTGCCAAGCAGCAGCGTCTTTGATCTTTCTTCCATCTTCTGCCAGGCAGCTGGACATGTGGGTGACTTACTTGTCTCTGCACATTGTGAGCTTGTGTACCTGTGCCCGGCTGCTCGAAACCATTCAATTCCCTCTTCGAGGATCCTCCTTAGTCCGCGTCCTCGCTGCCAACAGGTAGCTCCGTAATGGTTGCGGCCAGCAGCCAAAGTTCCGGCCGCTGCGCAATTGCTGACTGGTTCACAGTGCAAATATTTGCGATCGATATTTCGATGGCGGTCAGGAAGACGTCAACACGCCATTTCTCACGTCGCAATTGTTTGCAGAGTGATAAGGCAGTCGGTACAAAGGCCGATCGATATTTGCGCTGATCAATTTGGCATCCCAGTGAGGAGGTGGGGCGGATGGGGCATTTAGTCGAGCAGACGAACGCGCTCGGATGCAACGCCACCTGCCCGCAGCGGCGAGCGGGCGATGGGGGCAGAATGCATGCGCACATCCCTTTTTCGCCACCCCAGCGGATTGCACATGCCGGCGGCGAGTGCCATTGAAATCTCGTCTGACTGTTGGCACGCGCTTTGTGCCCGCTCGCATTGTGGCGCGTCTCCTGCGACCGTTACACGCACGCTGTTTATTGTGCCCAGATTCGGCGATCTGCGCCACCCGCCCCATCGATGCCGCCGCAGTATTGTTGCCGATACGGCACAGGGGCGCACATCTGCACGTGCCAATGCCCATCAGCATTCGCAATCGCCGCGTCCGGATGGACGTTCAATCTCTCATTGACTTTCAATTGCTTATACTTATAACCTTGATCCATACCCTTGCGGTCACTTCCCTATCCAGATGATACCCACTAGCAGAACCTACCCGGACGTGAATACGTGCAATGTTTTCATCAACATTCGCAAAAATGCCTGTTATAACCCGAGGTGCTTATTTGGAGTCGATACATTCGAGTAGAGGTCACGATTCCGACTATTCTGGCTTTTTCCCTAATTCTAACAACATTGTTTTTCTAAACAACATATCAAGGCGGGATTCCTGCTATATGGATATAACAATGCCACTTATTTCTAGTTGGAAAGTAGAAAAATCTAGAAACATTTGGTTTCGTAGGAATCTGTAATACAATGATTGCACGTGAGGTCATCGAGGAAATTGACTTGGAAATTTCGAGAAAAATTGAGAAAGAATTGAAAATAAGATTTTGTGAGGTGAAGACGAGTGTAATTTGTGTAGATAGACAATGAAATAAATTGTGATGCTGCATCGTGCTGCTGATGTAAATTAGTCAAGAGCGGTGATTTAATGGTGGTCGGCACGGGTAATTAAGGCGATCTACAAATATCATAAATATCATCGCCGAGAAAAGTCTTTCTCGCCGGCAAGAAGAGCAGCATCAGCAGCCGCATCATCACAAAAGGCAGCCTGCTGCCGGCCGAGATTTATCGCTGGCCGCAAATGCGTTGATGCACTTGCCATTTGTTTGAGCAGCAATGAGAGCAGCAAGCGTGTGTTTGCATCCAGACGATGTCCGTCATGTTAATTCAATGCTTGCGAAAGAGCACCTCGACTTTATCTCGCTTGGAAGAGCTGCGAAGAAGCGAAAGACTAATCGAAGAAGTATTATAGGAGAGAACTGACAGAATTGGGATGCTTGAGGAGAAGGAAACGGATGCAAAACGCAATGGAAACGCATTATAACCTAACCAGAGACAGAGGTTAGGTCAGTGATTCCCAAAGTGGTCCATATAGACCCCTGGAGGTCGATTTTGACTTGCCGGGGGTCTACGATAACGAAACAAGAAATTAGGAGTCTACGAGATGTGAATAGGGGTCTACGTAAGAATAAACCCAATGACAGAATACCCTGGGTTCCGTCATTCAAAGATGGGTATTCCCAGGGTTTGTCAGCCACCACTATCTACAAGTACGCATCCAATAAGATATTAAGGGGTCTATGAAGCCATTGTTCCATTCACCCAGAGACGCAAGTTCCAACTTGGAGATCTTAGGTTGTACGGAGAAAAATTTATTATTGGGAAGTCCAAAATAAGGTTAGGTTAGGGGAAGAAAAAATGTCGGTAGGAGGTCTACATTTTAGGCGTCTAAACAGCAACAGCAAACAAATGAAAGAAATCGATGAAAAGTTGAAGAGAAACAACAGAACCTGAAAAAGAACGAGATAGGGAAGTGCATTCGGGGTAACAGCCAGCATAGAAAACAGATACGATGGCGATGGCCCCAACGGTTGTGATTGATGAACTCATCATCACCATTATCGATCAAACTGGGCCATTTTATCGTTACTAATTCGTGGCAAATATTGATCAGAACGAAAGCAAACTGTTTGCAAGGCGACTGCCTGATCTGCACAGGTGTAAAGGCACTGCGCAAATCAATTCCGAGAAGCGCATTGAAGGTGAAGGTCTTCGCCTGAATCGGGTCGCATTCAATGGCAACCGCTCAATGGCGACATGGCTGGCATGAAGCATCTTTAAGCATTTTCGATTCACTTCATTCGCCCGCATTCTTCGGCCTCCTTTCAGGGTAGCGCCCTGAGCGCCTCGCCGTGGGCCACATTCTTCTTCGGCGTCGGATGCTGCTGAGGTCAAAGTGGGCTCCGTTTGCTTGCGAACGCCATGAAAGCGAAATCGCACTGTCGCGTTCATTCATTGCCCGTCCAATTCGTTGAAAGTGCTCCACACGTAACCTATCAATATTCTAATGGACGTCGGCGGGCAAAATGCAAGCTTGCGCTACTTGGTCCTGGATGCAGCTGTCGCAATCGCACAGGGTGCGTGCGGTATGCCCTCCTGGAGCAGGTGGTGTTCCGCCGCAGCCACCCGACCGGTACGGACCTGCTCTCGCTTGTTCTTGCGGATCCTGTCCGAGTGTGTGCTCACTTCCCCTTTTGTCGCTGCCATCGGCTGCATCCCCAGCATGCTTTCAAGCCACTCCAGTGTGGCGCGGCGGCAAGGTGTACGTTTACCTTTCGACCCCATGGACCATGTACGCACGTAACGGTTTTCTGCCTACGACGGCAGGGAAGACTTCTGGCGAACGCGATTCGTGAACATCTGGACGCGTATCGATTTCACGCGTCGCGTTCTAGCCCAGATTACGTACCTGGCCGCCATTAGCATGGCACTCGTCCGTCCGACTCGCAACTCTTTAATCAGCCGGCCGGACGGCCGGGTGCTGCCGCTTCCTCCCCGGCCGCAGCGAGCGTGCACTTGGAATCCACCCTCTTCCGCTGCGCCAGCCACGTGTGCCACGCGCGGCGTCTCCACGCGTGGCGCGCACACGTGTGCACCTCCTACAAGAAGCCACCGCATCCGATCCCAGCCAGCGGATGCATCTGATGCCAGCCGATGACGCGGACGCCACACAAAAAATCCCCGGTTTCCTACCATTTAAGCTCGGGCACGTCTTCTTGCTTTTGATGCTCCTCTCAGCATTGCTGCCTAGTAATTTCTACTTGAAAATGGAAAATCGAGAACATATGATTTTATAGGAATCTATAATCCCAATGCCGGACATTTCTAGAATATTCTAGACCAGTGGTCGGCAACCTTTTTTGTGTCACGGACCGGTGGGACACAAGATAATCTTTTCACGGACCGGTTTAGTAGTTG
>JAOEHK010011476.1:0-11759 GCA_025447835.1 Labidoglobus nevermanni
GAACTAATAGAAATCGATGCTGAAAATATGATTAGGAAGATTAACGGAGTTGATCAGATGGCTACATTGCAAGCAATCTTGGGAATTTAATATGTCTTAATTACTATAGGCAAAAGTGCATAGTCTTTCAATTGACAATACTATTTCTTCTATAAAATACTTAAAAAATTAAGAGAGAAAGAGGTAACAATGACTAAAAGCCATATTGAATTTAAAGCAAAATGCTACATTACAGGAAGCAGAGGAAGCATATGAAAAGCTTTATAAAGAATATGAAGATTATGCATTATTAAAAGACGAGAATGAATTAATGAAATGTTGTGATAAATGGCTCAGTATTGAAAACGCATATAAGAAAATAAAGCATGAAAAGGAGCAAGCCATTGCTCGTGCAGTTTCTATAACTGGAAAAATGTTATTCGATCTTCAAAGAGAAAAAGATCTATATAATGATTAAAAAGGCGATAATGGAGCGTCTAACCTATTGGACTTGGAAAGCCATTGAAGTATAGTTTAAGTGGGCAACGTAGTTTGCGGGTCAGTACCTACCGCGTACTTTATTATATAGATAAACCAGAAATACATTACTTCAATTGAACATAGCTTATCAAAGCTAGTCCTATTTATAGCACCATATAAAAAAATTAGTTATGTAAAAGCCAAATGGACTTTTATTTAATTAACTTTTGAGGAGAGAAATGAAAACAGTAAAACTTAAAAACCCAATAACAGTTGATGGAATCTCAGTTTCAGAAATAACTTTAAAACCTATAACAGTGGGAGATTTATTAGCGATAGAGCGAGTTGGCAAGAGTGACCTGGAGAAAGAAGTTGCATTAATAGCAAACCTAGCATCTGTACCAAGAGAAACAATTGAGGGGCTGTATCTTAAAGACTACACAAAAGTACAGGAGGAATTAAAGGATTTTTTTCCATCGGTTACATAAAGGACTTGAGGTTAAATGTAATAATGCTCAGTTCTGTCGTAGGTGGCGGGATTGAGCATATCCTTGAGATGGAAATGAAAGAATTTATTTTGTGGGTTAAAGTAGCAATGGAGTTTAAATGTCATCATTATCAATAAAAATAGGTGCCGTACTAGACGGTAGCTTCAATAGTACAATGACGGGTAGTAATGCACAACTTTCCCGCCTTGGAAGTACAATAAGGCAACTTAGAGAATCGATGAAACCTGGATCAGAACTTAAGAGTTTAATGCATGGTATAGCGACTGCCAGGAAATCCTGGAAAGCTTCAAAAGATGAAGTAAAGTCCTTGACTAAAGAGATGGCAAAAATGGAAAAGCCAAGCAAAGCCTTGAAGGCTCAGTTGGATAAAGCTAGTGCATCAGTGATAAAGGCAAGAACAGATTACTTAAAGAAGAAAGAAACTCTACGTGTATTCAATGAAGAAGTGAAGAAAAGTGGAAAAGATATTCAGTCTTTGATAAACAGCCATTCTAAACTTGAATCATCACTTAGCAGAGTAAGTAGCCAATACAAAACGCTTAACTCAGTAGTGCGAGCACATGGAAGAGCAAAAGCAAGCAGGTCGGCATTTAGGTCAGAAATGTTAGATACTGCAGCATTAGGACTAACATTTGCAGCACCGGTTAAGGTTGCGATTGATTTTGAGAGTTTTATGGCTGATGTTAAGAAAGTAGTAAAGTTTAAAAATGATGAAGAAGCAAAGGAATTTGCTAACAATTTGAAGAAAATGTCAAGAACAATACCACTATCCGCTGCCGAGTTAGCACAAATAGCTGCAAGTGGTGGACAACTTGGCATTGAAAAGGAAAAACTTCTTAAGTTTACAGAAATAGTGGCTAAAATGTCCACAGCTTTTGATATGACAGCAGGAGAAGCTGGAGATGCTATTGCTAAACTTGCCAATGTTTTTGGGATCGATGTTGAAGAAATGATAAACAAAGGTGACGCATTCAATCACCTCTCAGATAATTCTGCAGCTAAAGCGAAAGACATGATTCCAGTAGTAAATAGAATGGGAGGTGTTGCAAAACAGTTTGGTTTAAGTATTGAGCAAGCAAGTGCATTAGCTAATGCTTTCCTCAGCTTAGGTGTACCAGTTTCAAAAGCAGGAACAGCTGCAGTTGCATTACTTACAGAACTTCAGATGGCAGACCAACAAGATGAAGCATTTCATGAGGCGTTGGAAGAAATTGGAACAAGTGCAGAGGAAATAAAACAAGGTATAAAGGATGATCCTATGGGTACATTGTTGAAATTTCTCGAGCTTGTAGAAAAGGTAGACCCACAAGAACGGACTGGAATACTTGTTAACCTCTTTGGCAAGCAGTTTCAAGATGAAATAGCTCTACTAGTTGAAGGTTTAGGTAAATTAAAGAAGAATATGGAATTATTAGCCGACAAGGAACGTCAAGGCTCCATGCAGAGGGAATTTGATAATCGCGCAAGTACTACAGCAAATAAATTACAACTGCTTAAAAACTCAATAGCTGAAGTTGGTATGAATCTCGGTTCAGTTATGCTACCTGCTTTAAAAGCCATAGCTGAATGGTTACAGGAAAAAACTCAACGTATAGCGTTACTTGCAGAGGAATATCCAACTGTAACTAAAGTGATCATGTACACCATAGCAGCACTTATTTCTTTAAAGATTGCAATAGTAGCCTGTGGGTATGGATGGAGTTTCTTAGCAGGTGCAGCTTTAAGTTTTGCAACAAAAGCATTTACAGCATTTTCAATTTTATCGACTTATGCTATTCCAGCAGTAATTACTGGACTAAGTTTTTTAAAAGCTACAACTCTGAGCTTAGCAACATCAGCTTTGCCTGCAGTAGCAGCAGGAATAAGATTTTTGACAGCGGCAATAGTGAGTAATCCTATAGGAGCTGTTATTACTTTACTTGCATCTGGTGCAATACTTGTGATTAGTAACTGGGAAAAAGTAAAGAGCTTTTTTGCTAGTTTTTGGGAATACATAAAATCGATAATAAAACCCATTGGCGAAGCTTTTTCATGGCTAGGAAGTACTGTTGGTAGCATATTTGGAGAAGTTGCTGAAGGTAGTCCACTGAAAGAGTTCAAAGAGAGAAAAAGTATTGCTCAGATAAAAACAATCCATACTCCACTTAAAAGCAGTATACGGGAACCTCTATTAAATAACAGTATGATCAAACAAATGTCTAAGAGGGACGTTGGAATCAAAAGCGTTATTGAAGAGAAAAGATCTATAGAATGTGATCAAGAAAAAATTAATGAAATATTTGAAAAAAACAGATTTGAAAAAAAAGAATCAAAAACATACAACCAGACGTTTCATCAAACATTCAATATAAATGTAAAAGCGGAGCCCCAAGACGCTCGTGGTATTGCTGATGCAGTAATAGAAAGATTCAGGGAACAAGCAAGAGGTGCTCTTTTTGATATTGTAGAACCAATCAATTAATATGTTACTTGGACAATTTAAATTTGATCCAGTGAGCCTTAGATACAGTAAAGAACATAGGTGGCATACAGTTGAATGTATCGAGAAGACATCACTGCAAAACATTGGCTCAGGAATTGAGAATATTGATTTAACCGGAGTAATTTATCCACATCGTCAAAATGGTAGTTTAGAACAACTAAAGAATATGCACGATATAAAAGAACCAAATATTTTAGTTGATGGTTCAGGAAAAGTACTAGGAAACTTTGTGATTACTAATATAGAAGAAAGGCAGGGACCCTCTTTCCCTTGTGGATTGCCAAGAAAAATTGAGTTTCAAATGAAGTTAAAAAGTTATCATAAGTGATTTATTATTTTACCAAAGAGAACGAGATGTTGGACTATATATGTTGGAAACATTATGGGTACAGCTCTGGATCAGTAGAAGTGGTTTTGAAAGAAAATCCTGGACTTGCAGAACATGGCAGTTTTTTACCAGCAGGGCTGAAAATTATGCTGCCTGATATTCAAAAGACATCACAAAAATCTATTGTAGAAATTTTAGATTAATGAAGCCAGATTTTAGTATAATAGCAGAAAATAAGTCTGTTACAGAGGCCTTGAGGGGTAGCTTAATATCTATACGTATTACTGATGAACCTGGAACAACGAGTGATGAAGTTGAAATATGTATTCAATATGGAAGTGGTGCTTTGGAACTCAAAGGTAAACTGAAGATTTTTCTTGGATATCAAGAAACTGGTTTACTGCCCATGGGAATTTACACAGCAAATGAGATCACAATACAGAGTCCGCCACAGACTTTGAGAATAAGATGTAATGCTGTAAGTTTTAGGAAATCACTAAAGGAAAAAACGTCAAAAGAATGGAAAGAAATTACTTTAGGTAATGTAGTAAGAGAAATAGCACAAAGGCATGGGTATGAGTGTAAAGTTGCAGAAGGATTTGAAAACGTGCTTATACCATATATTAGCCAAACAGATGAAAGCGATATAAGTTTTTTGACCAGATTAGGCAAGGAGTATGAAGCATTAGTAAAACCAGTAGGGGGATATATAATTTTTATTCCCAAAGGAGGAGGAAAATCAGCAACAGGCGAGGTTTTAGGTACAACGGTACTTACGCCTAAAGACGTAATAAATTGGAAGGTAAATTTTAACGTACGTAGTAAGTATGGATCTGTGATTGCGAAATGGCATAGTTATGAAAAGGGAGAAACTATAGAAGAGAGAGTAGGAAATGAAGAACCAAGTTACCCAATACAGAAGCTTTACTCTACTGCAGAATCAGCAATTGATGCTGCAAATGCCAAATTAAGACAATTAAAGCAAAGTGAAGCAAAGTTAAACATAACAATACCAGGAAATCCGGAGTTATTTGCAGAGGCCAGAATAAATTTATCAGGATTTTGTCAAGAGATAGATGGTGAGTGGGTGATAAGTAGAGCAGAGCATACTCTAGATAACATGGGGTATCAAACTATGGTAGAAGCAATGCTCAGTAAAAAATGAATCTGTATCCTTTCATAATTTCTTTAACTTTATAGAGGATATTCTTTAATGAGAAGCAGCGTAAAATGTCTTATGAGAAAGATTATAAAATATCTAGGCATTATTGGCATCGTATGTTTAATATCGTTACTCTTTACATTTAAATCAAAGAAAGAGTTGTTATTTTTAGCTATAGAAGATAACAATCCGAAAGAAGTAAGACTGCTGCTTGAGAAAGGTGTAGACCCGAACATTCAAAACAGTAAGGGAAATACACCTTTAGAAGAGGCTGCTTTTAAAGGACATACAGAAGTGGCAAGATTGCTTTTAGATAATGGAGCAGAAGTTAATTATGTAAATAGCAATGAAAAGACACCTTTACTTATAGCTGTCTTTCATGGACATGCGGAAGTAGTTAAGCTACTTTTGAGTAATGGAGCAAATGTTAATTTTTCACAAAATAAAGGGAGAATTACACCTTTATACGTTGCTGTTTCGAAAGGACATGCAGAAATAATAAAACTACTTTTAAATAATGGAGCCGACGTTAACTGTATAAATAGCATTGGTGAAACACTCTTATATGTAGCTATCACGAATAGGCATATAGAAGTAGCAAAATTGCTCTTACGTGGTGGAGCAAAGGTTAATTTTATAGATAGTAACTGGATGACACCTTTGAACATAGCTATTTTAGAAGGGTATACAGAAATGGTAGAGTTACTTTTAAATAATGGTGCAGATGTTAACTTAGTGCTACCCTTAAATAGTGAAGAAAAGATTAATTTTATAGAGAGTGATGGAGTTACACCTTTAAACATAGCCATTGCAATAGGACAAACAGAAATGGTAGAGTTACTTTTAAATAATGGTGCAGATGTTAATTCGATGGCACCTTTACTTATAGCTGCATATGGTGGACATGCAGAGAAGGTAAAATTGCTTTTAAAACATGGAGCAGATATAGATTTTTTTGATGATCAAGGCAATACAGCTTTACATGTGGCTGCTTATAATGGACACAAAGAAGTGGTAAAATTACTGTTAAATGATGGAGTAGATGAAAATTTCGCAAATGATTATGGCTACACACCTTTACACATGGCTATTGGTCGTGGACATGAAGAAATAGTAAGATTACTTTTAAGTGAAGAATATTAAGGCATATCATAAAATTGTCTTCCTGCTTTTAGCGTAAGGTAGTTGAGTTTAATAATTCAGCTATAGACTAGCAAAAAATAGCACAATAACATTCAAATTATTCCACAAAAAAAGATGCAAAATCAAAAGATCCCACTAACAGTAATAGCAACGATGATACTACAAACTGTAGCGGTGATATGGTGGCTCGCTAAGCTCGATTTACGGGTATACATGCATGAAAAACTCATAGACCAGAACAACGGATTAGCTGTTACGGTATATCGTTTGGAAGAGCGAGTAAAAAATCTCTCTGAAGAATTGGATGAGTTCAAATCCCAAGTTTCTAGCGGAAAATAAGATCTATTAACGGTATTAATATGCTACATTTTTATTTAGAAAAAGGTGGAAAGATTAATGAATATTATCATTCTGCAAACCTATTACTCACCGAAGAAAGTAAGAATTTCCTACGTAATTTAGGCGAGTTTAGTGGTTTGGATAGCCATTTTCAATTAAACACTGATGACTTCTATGTTTGGACTAACATTCATGCATATAGAGATGAGTTTTATTATAAAGCGGCCAATAGAACCTACACTTATCCTATTGATTGGGTGAGATTTTCGGCTGAGATGTTACATGACAATCTATTTACTATACGTATTTTAGGCAGTAAAGATCAACACATTGTCACCATTCCAAATGCACTGGAAAAGTTTTTAGGTGATGTTTCTCACATACAGGCTAAAGTTACTAAAGAAAAGCTTAAAAAAGAAAATGAAGAAAAACTACAAAAGAAAAAATTACGGGAAAAGCTCAGATATTTAAAACGATTACTAGCTGAAGGTAAGCTGGTGTTATTTAAGGTTAAAAAGAGAAAGAAATTTGATAAGTATCGTTACACTGCAGTTCTATCTTTGGCAAAGGAAAGTAGAAAATCTTTAGGAAAGAAGATAATTCATGAGCTTAACACAGACAAATTTTACATTAACAATGACGGGTATTTAAATATTGTAAATAAAGACCATGATGATTTGTTGAGCGTAAAAAACCTATACTTTGCCTATAGTTCAACAGATATCAAACCTGGATTTTACACAATAAACTCGTTAACAGACCTAGATCCAGCATACTGTGTAGCTCAAGATGAAGTTTTAAACGATGTCAGTAAATTATTGTGATTGAGGCGTATACGGCTTAGACTGCGATTGACGATCTTTCCAATTTTCGATGTACTGTTCAACCAGTGGAGGATCTCCTGTTATAATCAATAAGTTTTCAGCGTTTCTTTTCTCAGCCGCATCTGAAAAGTTAAATGATCCCGTTATGATTTTTTGACTATCAATGATCATGATTTTACTATGAGCGATTGCTGGTTTGAAGTCAATCCAAATTGGGATTTTTTGCTCAGATAATTCGTTAATGACGCTGTGCTTTGACTTAGTTTGCGATTCGTCAAAAATAACCTTAACATCAACGCCCCGCTTCTTAGCTTCGATTAGCGACTTTGCAATAGGTTTAGAAGTAAATGAATACGCCTGAACCAACACGGATTTTTGAGCATGATTTACGGAATCAATTACTTGGTCAGTACAGTTTTCCCCAGGAGTAAAACAGACCGTAGTTCTTGGGCAGGAAACACACCCTGACAAGCCTGATAAAAGCGAACAAGTTAATAAAATCAATAAATATCTAACCATGGCAAAATACATCCTTTCAATAGACGGCGGAGGCATAAGGGGCATCATACCAGCCATAATACTAGCAGAAATAGAAAAAAGAGCAAGAAGACCTATAGCTGAAATATTTGATCTAATGGCAGGCACTTCAACAGGAGGAATTGTCGTAGCTGGGTTGTGCAAGAAAGATGATCAAGGCAAGCCTCAATATTCTACAAATGACTTAGTTGAGCTTTACCAGGAGTATGGACCATATATTTTCAAGTCTTCATTTTTTAGACAATCAATACTATCTTGGTTTAACTGCGCACAATACCCATGCGAAAACATCGAATCGATATTGGAGAAATATTTTGGTGACGATATTCTAAAAAACACTTTAAGTAAGGTGCTGATAACAAGTTACGATATTCATATTTTCCTAAAAAGCTGGAGAGAGGACAGAAATTTTCTCAAATTAAAAGATATACTCAGAGCGACAACAGCAGCACCAACATACTTTGCACCTAAGTATTTAGAAGTTAAGCAAGAGAAGAGAGTATTGGTAGATGGAGGAGTATTTGCCAATAACCCAGCAGCATGCGCATATGCGGATAGTAAGAAACTCTTTCCCAATGAGGAGATAGTTCTAGTTTCAATTGGGACAGGTAGACTATCTAATCGAATAAAGTACAGGAAATTAGGGAAGATAGCGTGGATAAAGCCTCTATTAAATGTGATGTTTGCATCGAGTCTTGATGTAGTAAATTATCAACTAGGCAATGTAATGGACGATAGATATATCAGGATACAATCCCAACTGAAAATAGCATCGGCTGAGATGGATAATATAACGCCTAAAAATATTAGATGTTTGCAACAGGAGGCAGAGGCGATGATAGAGGAGAACCAGGCGGTAATCAATAGATTATGTGACAATGGCAAATAAAATAAAAAAGCTATGTAAAAAGGCAAAGAAGGGCTTAAAGAATATAGTTTCACGCAAAGCTAAGGGTCAAAAGGCAAAACCACTACATTCCATAGAACAGCCTCTGAAGTCATTAAAACCTGCCATAGAGGAGAAGATTGCCGATGTAGAAGATATCAAAAAAGATAAAAAAAGATTCAGGTGGGCAAAGGAAAAAATAAAAAACTTTAAAACAAAACCCGTAGAGAAAAAGGGCAACATGTTCAAAAATGGCTTCAAAAAGCTAAAGGGAAAAGTAAAGAAATTAAACCCAATAAAGTCCAAGAAAAACAAGATAATCGGAAGCAAGAAATTAGCATTTTTACTGACGGCTGGAACGATTGTGGCAATCTTACCGATGTTCAATTTAGCTCCTCTGCCAGCATTGGCTATAACTTCTGCATGTGTTTTCAGTATCAACTTTGTTGTGGTCAAAACATTAAAGAAAGTTATCAAACAACACAAAGCGAAATCCAAAGCTGTAGCTGAGCCAGAAAAGTTGGAAGATGTGACAATTGAACAAGTAAAGAAAGATCCAGAGAAAATTTCTAAAGAATAATACTCTTTACTCATACAAAAATATTCTTGCAGGCAAAAACCTTGACTTAATATCCTTTTTCTGTTACAATTCATTATTAAGTTTATAAATTAAAAGTCTAAACAGAAATTGATTGAGTAGACTTGGTTAAGTTCTTTATAGAAGAAATGGATTACGCTGTCTTATTTTATACAGGTGAAGTGCTTGATAAAAAAGAGGGCTGTAGCAGTTATGTTTATGCAAATCTGTGGAGGGTTTATGATTACTGACGAAGCTAAAAAAGTAAGGGATAATACTAAAGGAACAACGACAATCATACATGAAGCTGCTGGTCGTGGTGACCTAGAGGTAGTTAAGTTTTTTATAGAAAAAGCAGGGTATGATATCAATTTAAGAGATAAAAATGATTGTACTCTTTTGTTTTATGCTGCTGGTAGAAGTCAGCTTGAAATAGTAAGGTATTTGATAAAAAAAGGAGCGGATGTAAGTGCTACTGCTAAAACTGGTGCTACTGCATTACATATAGCTGCTCGCTTGGGTTCTCCTGAAGTGATAAAATGTCTTAGAAGAGGGAGGTGCAGATATAAATGCTGTAGATAATAATGGGTATAGCGCTTTAGACTATAGTTTGGGGTATGATCTCTTATCTGCTGAGACTGCTGGTCATGGAAAGCCTAATGATAAACCTGATAAGTTTAAGCATTGATAAGGCTTCTTGATGAATGATAAAGCAGAACATTATAAAAAAAAATAAAAAGGTTAATCTAGTGTCTTTTATGTACTTGAGGTATCATAAAATCTTATAACATCTAGTTGAACTTTGAATTCATTATAGCTGAAACGCTAAACCACACAACACAAACAAAACTGCAACTGAATCAGAAAAGCCGCAAGAAAAAATTCAAGATGTCTCCATCAAATCAGTCAAAAAAGATTCAGAGCGAATTTCCAAATAAAGCAACTTCTGACGCTTGCTAAAAAAATCAAATAAAGACAAGGAATGCTTGCAAAATCTCCCCTTCGTTATCCAGGCGGTAAAAGCCGTGCTGTTTCTCAAATTATCAATGAATATATTCCCAAAGGATTACCTACACTTTGCTCTCCCTTTATAGGTGGAGGGTCAATAGAGTTAGCGTTAGCCAGCAGAGGAACAAAAGTTTATGGCTATGATGCTTTTGAACCATTAGTGAGATTTTGGCAGGTGCTTTTAAAAGATGCTTATTATCTTGCAAAGGTAGTTCAGAAGTATCAAAACATGACATCTGCTATGTTTCATAATTTACAAAAAACATTGTTCACCTTGGAAAATAGAGTTGAAGTTGCCGCAGCATTTTTCGCATTAAATCGCTCATCCTTCAGTGGTACAACATTGTTTGGAGGTATATCTCCAGGGCACCAGCGTTTTACACCAAGTTCAATAGAAAGATTGGCAAAATTCTCAATTAAAGATCTGACCGTAGATTTAGCTGATTTCAAAGAGAGCATTCCGAAACACGCAAATGATTTTTTATATTGTGATCCACCTTATTTAATTAAGCGAAAACTATATGGGAAGAGAGGTACAGATTTTGACCATGAAGGACTTGCCAGACTTTTGACGACTCGCGATGAATGGATTTTGTCCTATAATGACTGCGAGAAAATACGGGATATGTATAAAGGGTACCATATCATTCAACCTAAATGGTCTTATGGAATGGGTAACTCTAAAAAGTCAAATGAGATTTTAATTTTAAGTAAAAGGGCATGAAATAAAGCCTATGTTTTTTCTTATATAAATTAGGGTAAAAGTGGCCATACAGGCCGAAAAGCTTGACTTTGAAATCCTCTTATGTTATGATTTAGTATTGGGTTTATAATGTAGAGGTGGTTATGAGCGGAAATGCAATAAAACTACAAAAAGAAATAGAGTACCACAACATACAGTACTATCAGAAAAGCAAACCAGAAATCACTGATGCAGAATATGATGAGCTGAAGCGGAAGTTAGCTAAGGCAGGAATTAATGTCACACAAGTTGGTGCTGCACCTGATGAGAGGTTTTCGAAGGTACAGCATATTGTACCTATGCTTTCACTGGACAATTCTTATGACCGCAAAGATGTTGAAAAATTTCTTGCTAGGGTTAAAAAACTTCTGAATGTGCAGGAGTTAGAGATCATATGTGAGCCAAAAATAGATGGTTTAAGTTTCACTGCAATTTATGAAAACGGCGCACTCATTAAAGCTGCAACGCGCGGTAACGGTAATTTAGGCGAAAATGTTACCGATAACGTGAAAACCATAAAGGAATTTCCTAAAACTTTACCTGGTATGAAAGGCAGACTCGAGGTAAGGGGCGAGGCATATATAAGAAACGATGATTTTTTAAAATTAAATAAGGATAATCAATTTTCAAATCCGCGCAACACAGCGTCAGGTTCACTAAGACAGTTGGACCCAGAAGTTACCGCTAGCAGACCACTCAAGTACTTTGTCTATGCTTTAATTGGCGGTACAGAAAAAACTCAATCTGAAGTATTGAATAAGCT
>JAOEHK010011487.1:0-11754 GCA_025447835.1 Labidoglobus nevermanni
GTATTGACTCTGGACGGTTAGAAAGGAGGAGTCCATGTAGTGCCAGGTTGGAACCTCAACTGTCATGTTCTTCTGTGGCGGATCACCCAGGCAGTGGCAGAGCAATCTGCTTCGGTAAGGCGGCCTCCGGGCCTCCTGGCAATGGCTTTCACAGAGTTCATGTAAAGGCGAGCGTTCCTCGACCTGCATGCCATCATGCTGCGACTGTCTGTCCGGGGTGGGCGGTGCGTCGGCCTCCGTTCAAAGTTGTGTTTTTATCCTCGGATAAAAGCACATTACCTTCTTACCACATTTCCTTGTCCAAGCCAGTTTGAGAATTGCAGCATTATTCATGTTACATATCGGCTTCCTGATGTTAGACGTCCAAATATTGCCTAATTTCGATTCCATTGTGCATTTATTGAAGTGCATTCGACATAGAATATATATTGATAGTGTATCCCTGCGCAAAAAGGGGACAAACACGGGGAATACACGAGATCTTGATGTCATGATGATGTATTTGATTTCTAAAGTGGCCCACGAGTTCATTTGGGTTGGCCGTCTCTGGTTTAGAGTGTCAGACGACTGGAAGTTGAACATATAAGGGCGCATTATTCCAGAATGACAGAATGTATATAATATTTCATCTGATTGTTATGTTGACTTAAATGAATCATGTGAAGAAGCAGAGAGTTCAGAGTTCATATTGTTTCACTGCTTATTATGAAACATATTATCTAAAAGTATTGCAAAACTGATTGATACCTTTTTGATGTGGCCTTGTAAGGACTACCAGGCACCTGCAAACTACACAGAAGTAATCCTTGGCATATGTAATGTGCACAAAGTTAAAGTTTCTCATTCAGCTTATACCGTGCGCGAAAAAGTCATCAGGTTTGCAAGTAATTTGCTATTTTCAGATTGATGATTTATAAAATTACAGTGTCTGCAACGAATTACGCTCTTGGCAATGACACCGCAGATGATGACATGCAGAGATAAGAAATTGGCGATAAAAGTAAGTAGTTGCTATTGAGTTGGCAAATGGAATTCTCCTACCTGTCCTCACTTGGTAGGGCATATCTGCAGACTTGGGCTTGTTCGGTTTAGTAGTTACACGGCAGTGTTTGCGGTCTCTGCCAAGAATTTCTTCCCTATACCACCCTCTGCCAGAAACGACCGGACACACTCGATGATGGTCCGGAAGTCTCTTTCTGCCCGACCGTTTTGTTGAAGGCTTTACGATTCTGAGGTCTCATGCCGTATTTTCATCAATTTTGAGCCTATTTGTTCTGCTAGGAACTTTCTTTCAAGATAATGCGATTGATTAATAATCTCATTCAGTACAGTTTGCCATTACTTCTTCTTGTGGAGCGTGTTGCTGCGCTTCGCACATTGAGATAACCCCAACAAAGTTGTTTTCCGGAAGGTGGGAAAACTTGGAAAGCAAAAGGGTTTGCGCGCAAAATTTCATTAAAAAAAACATTCAAAACACCTCCATATATTCATACATGGCATTGGAAACAACAGCGGAGGAATGAATCACGAATTATCGAAACAAGTTTTCGAATGTAATGCAATTCTAACAATGCTCATTACTATCATATCAGCAAGAGGCTTCTCTTTGGAATTGCCTATATTGCATATACAGATCTGAACGTTGATAATTCTGCGGATTGACCCAACTTGTACCTGAGTTTGCCTGCGCTCATCGACGGGATAGTTGAAGCATGTCCAGGCAGAGTTTAGACGAGTACCTCCAGCTTAGCTGCGGTCTATAATTATGATTTATTTATAGCGGATGATGGTTGCAGCTGACGCATTTGTAACTCGGGTGCAATTAAAAGGCGCTTGGCAGGCACAGGCAAAGCGTAAAAATAGGGCCAGCGGGTCCGCGATTGACGCTAGAAGTAGATGAGTTCAAAGTTGAACTTTTTTCCAAAAGTCGAAGTTGGCAGGAGCAGGAAATGCGTGGGCAGCCATCCTTCGACAGGCTGGAAAGGCTGGAAGACGAGGCGCACCCAAAACGGCGCAGAGTTTCGTATGGATTGCGCTCGCCGGTGAAGTTTGTGGTGGAGGCAATGTGCCAGCAATTCTTCCGAGTACTTTCCCCGGCCGGCATTCAAGTGCGATCATTGCAACGCACGCGATCCGCCTCTGCAAGCGGCATTCAGTTCTTCGTGCGTGCTGCCGGCCGGCCCTCGCATCTCCAACCCACTGCAGGCGCCCGTCGTTCATCCGTAGATCAGGCCAGAGGCGAACGTTCTTGTGCCCATTGCCCGTCGACACCGAATGGATTTTCCAACCGGCTGCCGCAGCAGCACGGCCAACGCGTTCATCATCAAGCTGCTGAAAGCCGATGACTGCTGGCGCTACGGCTTCAAGAAAAAGGCCACCAACTAATTAATGGTGAACGGTGAACGGCTGGTGAACCTCCTCATCTTTCAGATAAATAGGTGATGATGGCCACTCCAAAATAATACATTTTATTTCAAATTTCTTTTTCTTTTACCGACCGGTTTCAAGAGGTCATCATCAGGGCCAGAATTAAGATGGAGGTATTACAGAAAATCATCAATTGTAGAAACAACTTACGTACATTCGACATTTATTCTATCTGTTTTTGTTAGCTATTCAATGTATTACAGCATATAATTATTATCTTATTCTGTTTTATCACATTTGACTGTTCTTCTTGTACCTATAGTTTGTATTAGCATATTTGTTTCTTTCTTTTTAGTTTTTAAGCGTCACTGCATATAATTTTGGAATTTATTTTGCGTTTTCACAATTGTACTGATATCGAATTTGATAGAACTTCTCTCTGGTTATCTGTATGCCGCATTGTTTATGTTCATATTGTGCGGCTATAAAATTCATTGTAAACTACAAATAGGCTCACTACGTGAGCATTGTCACCAATTCTATGTAAGTTGTTTCTACAATTGATGATTTTCTGTAAAACCTCCATCTTAATTCAGGCCCTGATGAGGGCGAAACCGGTAGGTAAAAGAAAAAGAAATTTGAAATAAAATTTATTATTTATCTCACCTAATCTCCAAATTTCTCCATCGACGCCAATCATTGAAAACTCTTCATCTTTGTCGAAGCTCGCACATTGCGTTGGCAAACAGAGTGATTGCGGCATGGCGTACGAGGACGACATCCTGCAACTGATTCCTCACGAGGAGCTGCCGGAGCTGCGCGACATGTACAAGGACCACCTGCCGTTCGCGACCTACGTCTTCAGCTTCTTCAACATCGCGCTGCGCTGGCTGCGCCTCAAGCCTGAGGAGCACTACATGACATTCCTTGCGCCCCACGGCGATTGGCGGAAGGACGGCACTTTCATTGTCATCAACCAGGTAAAGAAGGGTCGCTCGTATTGCATGACAGCCACACGAGATGCGTTCCCTTGCTTCCAGTGGAACTGCTACGATTTGTTCATGTTCACGCTGGACGCGAAGTGCGAGCGCCTCTACAAGGCGCTGATGGAGTCGAAGCGCATCGATTGGAACAACATGCTGCAGTTCTACGCCGTGCATCGCGAGCACTGCGAGATGGTCTACCGCGTGATCAAGGAGAAGGAGCTGCCCATCAAGTTCGACTACAAGACCGACCTGTGGTGGACGCCGCGCGACCGCGCGCTGCAATTCCAGATTGAGTAAGTTGGGTAAGCGAGCTCGCGCCCGCTGTGGCCGCTCAAGTGGACGCTTCTGTAGGTGTCCCAAGGAGGTGTACCTCGGCCCGCTGCAGCCGCACCACGCATCGACCATAAACGCCATCTGGCCGCACCGCTTCGCCGGCTCGGAGGGCTACATCCGCCACTTCATCAAGATGAACGGCGGCCACGGCGTCTTCCTGAAGGCCAACGACCAGCTGGTGGCGTGGGTGCTTAAGAACCAGCTGGGCACGATGGTGATCCTGCAGACGCTCGACGGCTACAAGCGGCGCGGCTACGCCAGCATCGTGACGACGGCGCTGAGCCGCGAGATTGCCGAGGAGGGCCACAATCCGCTCGGCACCGTCATCGTCAACAACTCGGCGTCCCAGTGCATGTTCAAGAAGCTCGGCTTCGAGATCCTGGACTACAGCCGCTTCATCGGCGTCGACGCTCGCAGCAAATTCAACCAGAAGATAGATTCGCTCGCCGTCCCGCCAGGCGCCAAGTTGTAGGCTTGAGAATGTAGCCGTCCTCACACTTGTTTCCTGTATCAATTACTCACACATCAGGGTTCACAATTGATAGTGTAGACAAAGTTTTCTCGTCTCTCAGGATAACGTATTGCTAGGTATTATTGAATTCCATTCCTGGGAGGAGAGGACGCAAAGTATTCCTCGAATATTGGCTGCTAGTTAGCTACTCATCACCTTTCTCTCTCTATATATACCAGACATGGCCAACCCGAGGCCCGCGGGAAAATGTCTAGGATTTTCCCCATGACAAATCCGGGGAATTCGCGAGCACGGCGAGAGAACGAAGGTTTGGGTTGGTCGTACCCAATATGTACCACACTTGGCGTTGAAATCAAACAATTTAGCACGAGTGTGCTCCAATTAGATCAATTACAGAATTAGACGATGTATTACAAGATTCGCCTTTAGGTAATGCGTATTTTTAGTCTTTTCTTGGCAGAAACTGGTGTCAGATCTAGAATTTAGAGAAGCTGAAGCAAGTTCTAAGGAGAGTGTATTGGTATCGAGGCCGGATATTAAACATGCGGAAATATATGCTTGATCCACGCATATTTAACGATTCGTATCAATTGCCTCTTATCTTGGTGTCCGATGAACTGTAAAAGTCAACAATGCACAGTTAGCATACATCATATTAGGTTGAGTAATAAGCAATCCGGCCATAGATTACGTCCGGCCGATGCGCAGCAATTCAGTTGAATCGTGCCAGTTGAAGCTGTTGCAGCAATGTTACAGAGGCGTTTGTCGTTCCTCTGCCTGCAGGTGCTAGTCCTGATCCTTGCGATTACTGTAGCACCTGCCTCATCCTATAGTATAAGGCCTGGCCCGCTGGTGCAAGCAACCAGAGGACAAATGTGGCCGAAACCTTTGGCGCAGAACATTTCGCAAGACTTCTACATCGTTGACATTGCCCATCTTAATTTCGTTGTAAGTTGATGAGGGCTAGAATAGTTTTTCACAACTTATGCCAGACCTTCTCCAGCCTCAGCAAGAGACATGCAGTTTACTGGAGAGCGCGATATCTCGGTGCTGGCACAAAGTGAAGTGTGCCGAGGGCGTTCCCGGAGGAAGAATTAACGATTGGAACGTGACGGATGCGCACTACGTGGGCAGACTTGCTCACGTTGACATTTCTTTGAAGAATCCTTGTTCTGGTACTGACTTGCCCACGGAAGACATGGATGAGTCATGTATGCGGCTTCCACACTGGTTCTCTGAGTAGTATTCAGGTGTTTCTTCCAGATCGAATTTCCATCAGTAGGTCCCAAGCGATCATCTCAGCAGCTTCAATCTGGGGGGCTATTCGAGGCCTTGAATCATTCTCGCAGCTAGTTCATCGCTCCTCGGACGGAAGCACTGTAAGTCATCCGGTGACAGGATTGCTCGCTGCTTTCATCGACTAATTTGTTTCGCGCCTCGCAAGTTGTTGCTGAATGGGACTGAAGTGGATGACAGGCCGCGGTTTCCGCATCGCGGCCTCTTGGTCGACACCTCGCGGCACTTCATTCCTAAGAGCGTCCTCCTGAGGAACCTGGACGCCATGGAAGGGAATAAGCTGAACGTTTTCCACTGGCACATCACCGACGACCAGAGCTTTCCCTACCAGAGCATGCGCTTCCCCTCGATGTCCGCCAATGGCGCATTCCACCCCATTGCAATGGTCTATTCGCAGCAGGACGTGCAGGACGTCATCGAGTACGCGCGCCAGCGAGGCGTTCGCGTCCTGGTCGAGTTTGACACGCCAGGACACACTCGCTCCTGGGACGAACGCTATCTCACGCTATGCCCCGACAACAATTACGGTCCCATGGATCCCAGCAACCAGCAAACCTTCCCCTTCCTCCAAGACTTCTTCCAAGAGGTCGTCAACGTCTTCCCGGACAATTACGTCCACATTGGCGGCGATGAGGTCAGTCACGAGTGCTGGGCCAGCAGTCCCCGAGTCAAATCGTTCATGCAGCAGCATAACATCCAGCCAAACGACTACGTCGCCTTAGAGAACTACTTTGTTCTCAAAGTCGTCGACATTGTGAGGAGGTTGGGCGCCCAGCCGATGGTCTGGGAGGAAGTCTTTGTCAATGGCGCGCAGTTGCCCAACGGGACCATCGTGCAGGTGTGGAAGAATGATGGGTTCGATGTTTTAGAGCAAGTTATTCGATCTGGGTACCCTGCCTTGCTCTCGGCTTGCTGGTACCTCGACCATTTGGTTAGCGGAGGAGATTGGTATAAATTCTACCAATGCGACCCGTACAATCTGAATGCGACTATTGCGGCGAAGGCATTCATCCTGGGAGGAGAGGCATGCATGTGGTCAGAGAGCGTGAACCAGTATAATATCATTCCCCGAATTTGGCCGCGGGCTTCGGCGGTCGCTGAGAAGTTGTGGAGTCCTCAAGATGCTGATACGATCAGCAGTGCTGCGCAACGACTCGAGGAGCATACATGTCGCATGAATGCTCGAGGAATCGAAGCGCAACCACCCAATGGTCCTGGATTCTGTATGTAATTAATGTTTATCCCTTTTTTATATTCAAACATTCAAACTTTGCTGGTTTTGACAGCCAAAACAAAAGTTTATTTATATTGTGCTAAAATTACATTCGTATACCAAAGACTCGTGAATTACATCCATTTCATATAATATCTGATTGTTTCAATTCGAATTAATGCAAAATTCATTAACAATTTGCACAATTCCTAGGGAATTTGCAAACATCCCGAAACTGTCAAAGTCATCCGCGCAAACATTGGCAATTTGAACTATTGCAATTGTAACAGCCGCTTTCAACAAATAATCGTGTCGGCTTATGGTTTCAGCGATATGAGCGAAGTAGTGATTTGTGGAGGCGTCTTGTGATTCGAGCATCGATCGTGGGAAAGCACTTGGCAAAATGAAGGCACGCATGTGCCCAATCGGGATTAAACCGGTCGCCATACTGTTTGTCGTCTACCCGTTCGTCTCGCGTTTTCTCTGGCCCGTCTTGCATTTGCGAACTGCAAGCGAAGCATTGCGTAGCATTCACCGCAATTTCGCAGCCGCAGTCAGCACACGACGAACTGCATTCGCTCACAGTGAGCCGCCGTGCTAGAAGCGTTTCGTTGGAGGCTGCTTCACTCTAGTCACAAGCAACTGATTCCTAAACGCGTGCGACCGTCACCAGCAGCATCAGCATGAATCCCGAAATCTTCGATCGCTGCTCAACGATTCTGCTGGATATTGCTGGCACCGTTGGCTCGATCAATTTCATCGAGGTGAGTGCACCGCGTTAGGCATGAGCCGACATTGCTGATGCTAACGGCGCTATTGACATTGATAAGCTGCGAGACATGCTGATAATGCTCGAGAAGTCTGCCGACACACATTCGCATGCATTTAAGAATGCGAGAGTGTGCTCGCAGTTGTCCTTGGAACAGGTAAAAACTGACCCTTACGGGTTCGTCCATTCAGCGAGCGCTGAGAATGGAGGCGCCGCTTCGCTTTTTAACAAAACATCGCGTTCAGCTGCTCGTCCTCGGCGCCCATTGTGCACGCATTTGCTCTGTTTGCAGAACACGCTTTTCGCGTTCGCGAAGAAAAACGTCGGCGAGTTCTTGACGAGCAAATGGGAGGAGGAGGAGACGAAGAAACTCGTTGCACAGCTGAAGGCAGATGGGGACGAGGATGTCGCCGGCGTGACCAAAGCTGTGGAGCGCTTCAGCGCGCTCACGGACGAGAAGAGCATCAACGCCGGCGTGAAAACGCTCCAAGGTTTGCTCTACAAGCAGGGCTACGAGACGGGGCAGCTGAAAGCGCAGTAAGTGAACGCATTGCAGCATTATTGAGGGTACAGCAGTGTCCCTATGTGCCTAGTGTCTTCGACGACATCAAAGCCTGCCTGGAAGGTTGGTCGAAGCAGCGCAAGATCTGCGTCTTCAGCAGCGGCTCGGAGGAAGCGCAGAAGCAGTATTTCACGCATTCCACTGCCGGCGACCTGAGCGCCTTCATCGATAAATACTTCGACCAGAGCATTGGCAAGAAGACCGAGGTGGGCAGCTATGAGACCATCGCCAGCACGCTGGAGGTAAAACCGCAGGAAATGCTCTTCATCAGCGACGACGTGGAGGAGATCAAGGCTGCGTCTACTGCCGGATGCACCACGGTGCTGGTCACACGCGAAGGCAACGCCGAGGTCTCCGCCGCCGACAAGAAGGACCGGATGGTGGTGTCGACGTTCGAAGAGCTGCCACTCAGCGCCAAGAGGAAGATGGATCGGGAGGCTTCCTCAGAGGTATATTCACCATTTGCTCTTTCTTGCCTTTGTCCGGTGTGGTGCTTGTAAACGCCCAAACATTAGCAGGACCCGCCGGCGAAAATCCCAAAAGTCGATACTGCCGAGGAGAAATCTGAAGCTAGAGAACCTGCCATGGAAGTCGACTCCACCAACGTCGAAAAGCCCGCTGACGAAGCCAAGGTCAAGGACAGCACGTTGGAGAAGATGGACGCGGCCGGCGCTAGCGATGGTGAGAAAGCAGGCGACAAGAGCGACAAGCCCACTGAGGAGGGCGAAGTAGCGTCTTCAACCACTTCTACCGACAGCACTGAGCCTCCCAAAACTGCCCTCGCAGCAGAAAGCACAATCGCCATGGAAGCAGAAGCCAGCGTCGATAAATCTGCGGAAACCAGGAAGGAGGTCGACACAGCAGAAGCCGAAAATAAAGTCGAAACTACAACCCCGACGGACGGGGAAATAGCCACTAAGATGGCTGCCGCAATTGCGTCAGAGGCATCCGAGGTCGTGTCGGCTGCCTCATCGGCAGAGCCCCAAAAGGAGGAGACGTCCTTGAAGGGCGAGAGCAAGTCGGAGGACGGCAGCAAGCCGATCGAGGAACAGAATGGGAAGGTGAATGGACAAGAGGCCACGAACGGCGATGCTGGCGAAGGGGACGTGGAGCCGGAGGGAAAGGAGAACAAGAGCGAGATCGCGAATGGCATGGCGGACTCCACACCGGACGATGTGTCCGCTATTGCCGAAGAAGTGGCCGTGAAAAAGCTCGAGGACGCGAACGAAACCACTGCGGTTCCAGTAGAAGCTTAAGTCCAACTTGCGGAGAGTATCATGGTAATGCTTAAGGTAACAACTAAATTATTAAGAAAGTAAAGTATAAGACTGCCCTTGATGACATTTCGCTATTTGAAAGCAAATCAACGTATGTAACTGCACTCGCCACCAAAATCGACTGATTGCAAAAGAATGAAACAGTATTAATGCGAAATTTTTGATGAGATTTACTCCACTTATTGCGTTCTCACACATGTTTTTTACACACGTGTCGTTTTATAACTAGGATTTGTACCATTGTAATAATAATTATAACAATACTCCACATTACCTAGATTTAGGGATGCTTTATATGCATATTTCAAGTATACAGGAGGCAAAAATCTCAAAGGACAAGAAAGTATCGTCAGGCAGTTTGAATGACTGTATTTTTAATCGACACTGTTTTATTTATTTCTAAAATATGTAACACGTAATGTGATATGTACGAGTAGTTTGTTCAAAGCGCTTTTGGCATTCCGTTCTTTGTGTTAATCGACTATGAATTAGTTTCTTTTCGAAATGTAAAATGTTTCCAATGATGAAACGTAGTAAACTTAAGCGATAACTTACAGCGCGTCGTTGGCACTTATCATCTTGATCAAGTCCGTTTCAATCTTATCGGTTACCTTCAGCGACTCCAGGTGCGCGCGCTGGCATTTCAAGTTCTCCACCAGGACGTACTGCCGCTTGAAGCCGCTGAGTAAGTCAGCCTTCTGCTTCTCCAAGCGCCGGATCGTGTCGCTGAGCGACGCGGCGTGCTTCTTGTGAGCGTCCTTCACGTCCTTCTCGTCCTGCTTCATGGTGTGCAATCCCACTTTGAGCTTGGAGAGTTCGTCGAGCGCGCGCTGGCATTTTGCTTCAGTGCTCTTGAGCTGCGCGCCGGAGCTCTTCGCATCGCGCTTCAGGACGTCGATTTCCTTCCTCAGCGCGACGCTTTCGTTGTCGCGCGCTTGCAAACGCGACTGACTGAGACTCAGTTGGGTTTCGAGCTTGCACACCTGACTGCGAGACAAGTTGCACTGCTGCAGAAACTTTTCCTTGTCTTCTTGCAACTTGGCGTTCTCTTTTTGGCATTTGCGCAATTCGTCGCCCTGGAAAGTAGGCAAGCAATTACTACGACTGGTTCGGCTTAATAAGGGATTCTAGCACCTACCCTGGCGCTGTGATCTTGCTTAATTTTGTCCAATTCACACTGCAATAGTTTCACTTTAGTCTTTAGAAAGTGGACGAAACCCTTGGCACCTACGTTGTTGACGTCGTCTGGTAGATTCAGTTCTTTCAATTCGTCTTTACTGAATTTAGTGTCCTGGGAATGAAGAGCTGCGACGGACTTGGATCGTTGGCATCTCTGGCTCGAAGTGTAAAATGAGTTGTTCAACTCTATATCACAGGAATGCCCCTTAATCTTGTCCACTTCTTCAAGCAGTTCACGCGCACGTTTCTCCAATTTTTTGTTGATTTCGTAATATTCCTGTTCTCGTAGCAGGAGTTCCTCGTCCATTTTCAAACCGAAATAAGTTTTTTTATTGAAATTCTATCCCACTGTTTGGTGGCGTTTATTGATGAAGCAAGCCACCTTGATCCAAGTCCTTTGAATACAAACATTAGAATGTCCATGCTATTATATTGAGGATGCCTTTAGCTTTGATAATCAAAAACATGACATTTTTTCATTTGCTACTTCGTCATGCATCTTACTTTGTGCTTGAAAATTTTCTACTTTGATTCCGATGGGAATGTATTGTCCGGTTTCAGATCGTAATATATATATGAAATGCAAATCGTCATCGCAGTTTTCTCAGGAACTATTGGGAGTATCGAGATGATTCGAAGTGCATCGTATTGAGCGTTAAGTTGCGCATCCGATGATATAAGATTCATCTCGAAATTCCTACAATTTCCTGCGGAGAATGAGGAAATGTGCGATGACGTGTTCGCTGCCGGCGACAACGTCATCGCAGTTTTTGCAGGTTTTCTCTGGAACTACTGAGTTTATAAAGATGATTCGAAGTGCATCGTATAGAGGCGTTTAATTGCGCATCCGATGATATAAGCTTCATCTTAATATTCCTGCAAGTTCCTGTGTAAAATGAGGAAATGTGCGAATTTCTTTAGCAGCTAAACTGCGTGGCGCCATCTGACAGGTTACTAGAGAACTTATTTTTTTATTTTCTCGCAAACTAATAATCCGATAAGGGTGTAATTAACACCGTTGGATAGAATATTTTTTTCTCTTTAATATGATGTAAATACACTTGATAAGCCGATGAAGCATTTTGCAGAAATATATTTTAGACGAATTTCGTTAGCGGCTAGACTGCGTGGCGCCATCTGACAAGTCAATAGGGAACTAATTTGTTTCTTTTCTCGTAAACTAATAATCCGATAAAGTTGTAATTAACACCGTTGGATAGAATTTTTTTTCTCTTTAATATCATGTACTACACTTGATAATACGATGAAGCATTTTGCAGAAATATATTTAAAACTAATT
>JAOEHK010011498.1:0-11747 GCA_025447835.1 Labidoglobus nevermanni
TTTCAAGTTGCAATATTCCCATTCAATTGTCTGTATTTTACTTATATAATTGTTAAAGGATATTGTGTACAGTCTGCAGTACTTAAACTTGTTAGATTTTATTTGCAAATAATGAAAAAAACTCAAATTTAATATGTGTTCTTTTATCCATGTGTTCATTTTTCAGTGTGTTCTTTTCTCTTGTGTTCATCTCTCCTGTCACCCTTCAAAACAAGTATTTTTCTAAGTGCAATAACTCATAAAATACGCATTTGTCAGGCAAATGAATAGTAAAACAGCACTCAGGATAGCACAAGGTATTATATGAAGTCAATCATTTAAATAATCTGACACGCTGCAGCCAAAGATAACCGGAAATGGTGTTGTGAATAAGGCAATATGTGAATACATACTTGTACATCTATTTGTTATTAAACTTCCATTCTTGCCGGCACATGGGACATTGCTGACTCACATGCTGCGATTGAAGCCATTTAACAATGCAGTGCATATGGAAACAATGGGTGCACTGACCCCAGACCAGAGGACAATCGTCGCCGGGAAGTTTGCAATCAGAACAACAGGCATCAAAAGGCATACGGCAGATTCCACAACTATCGTCGTTTGCAACCCATTTCCAAGAAGCAACACCAGTCCAATCTAATGCGATCGATGCAATTAGTTTAGCCTGGATTGGATGCAAAATAAATCATCATCCTTACTTTTTATGGTCACTTTCATCCTTGAATCATCTGGCAAAGCATAGGATCCCTTTCCTGACTTTGTAGTAGTTAACTTAATTCCACTTAATGCTTGTTCTAATCAATTAAATTACAATTTAAGTGAAAAGGCTTATGTTAGGTTATGTAATTCCCTGTTGCCAATGCGAAAGAAATAATTTCCGAGTTATTGAATTGATTGACCAGTACATTGAATCGAAATTTGTTTAATTATTAGCCCCAATTGGTATTATTAATGTTGTAATAAAATTGGCATGACAACAAAGATTGTTCAACATGTATCACGAGAAATATGGCAACACTGCAAAAACAAATAATGCCGTGATCAAGAAATTTAATTAAATTAATTATTACTTTGATATTCCTGCCAACGTTAATGATTCCAATCGTGTTCAATTAAATCAAAGCTGATTAAGTGAAGTAAAAGAAACCGGCGTGCAGAGTTAGTATTTATTATAACCTCATTCCGCCTTTAAAAAGCTCTAAGTGTACGAATCTTATTGAAGGATTATAAGGAATCAGGACAGACGTAATTATCTCGATGGACAAAATCGATTTGAAAAAGGAGGAAGCGCTAACAAAGAAATCGCGCGTGGATTTGTCATCTTTGCCAACGAGGCAGTATCTGGACCAAACCGTCGTTCCAATCTTACTCCAGGGACTCTCGTACTTGGCAAAAGAGCGCCCACAGGAGCCAATACAAGCTCTGGCCACCTACTTAATGAAGCACAAATCGTCCTACGATAGCAGCCCGCAGAATTCGCCATCAGCCGAGCTTGCCGATGGCGACAAGAATAAGTAATGTTCTCAAAGCGAGATGACCGGAAACAAGGAAGGCCGAAACAAATCTCAACGCATGATAATAAATGTTGTTTAAAATTATAAGCTATGTGTACACTTGATTTCGATACGTGGACAGATAAATGTTAAATATAATTGAAAAACAATGTTAAAATGTATACGAAGAGACTTCATTGTTGTCGCTGCATGTGGAGGCTTCTGTCGAATTGATCTGTTGTCCACATAGGCAGGTTCGACTATTCTTTCCATCTGGAAAACATATCTTGTTCGGGGCGCATTGATCTTTGAAGTAGTAGCACAGATTCGTCAATGTAGGACAATTGTCCGGCACTGTGATCAATGCGTACAATTTATTTCCAGTGCCTCCCAGTGGCACCGTCAATGGATCCAGTCTCTTGTTGGTGTACTTTTCCACGCGCTCAATCTTCCTAGATATCCAATCCGACCAGTAGATATGCTCTGGGGTTACAGCAATCCCAAATGGGTACGCGCAATCAGAGGCTTGAATCGTCGGCTGTCTTGAATCAATCCCAACGCAGACAATCTTCTTCACTCCAGCATCAGCGTAACATAATTGCTCACCGTAATAGTCAACCGTTAGCGAATTGGGAAGGCCCACGAATTCCTTGGAGGCAATGAAAATCTCCCGGCCAGTGCCGTCCTCGTTGGCCCATTCGACTTTCGGACTAGCTCGATTCCAATCGCTCCAGAAGATTTTGCCTCGTTGCGGATGAACAGCAATACCGCGAGGATTCACCAGATTGCTGTTGATCAGAACACGTCGCAATTTCGTCTCCATATTGGCGACCTCGATGGTATCCTTCAACGAATCCGTCCAGTAGATGTTGCGCGCTATCCAGTCTATAGCTAAACCTTCCGGCGATCCGATATCGGAAGTAACAAAGTCCTCCTTGTCGGAGCCATTGTAGGAGGCAGAGCGGATGGCCCGAAGGCTGATGTCGCTCCAGTAGATCCTCCCTCCTAGACAGTCCACGTCTAATCCTACTGCAAGTTGCGATGGCTTCAATTGAATCGGCCGTCCCTCCTTATTGGGCGCATAAGCTAACTTAAGGGTGGCAATACCCTGATTGACAAGCAGAAAGTTGCCTTTGTGCTTCACTCGCTCAAGGCACACTGTTCCATTGCCCTCAAAGCCCGGATTGCATTCGCACGTGTACTTGCGATTCGCGTCGCTGATGCAGCGCGCATTCGGGTCGCATAGGTGAGGATCTATGTGGCAGGATTGCTCCACGTAGCAGACGATGCCGTCTCCTTCGAATCCTTCGTCGCATTCGCAGGTGTGCCCTTCCGGCTTGAACACGCAAGTCGCATGTAGACCGCAATTGTTCAATTTGTCGCAGGTTTGCGGCTTCTGGCTGCATTTCGAGATGCCGTCGCCTTCGTAATCAGACTTGCATTGGCAGTAGTGAATGCCTTCACTATCATCGTATAAACATTCCGCATTTTCGACGCATCTACCGCCTCCACACGTTCCTTCCAGTTTAACGCACAAATGCTGAGAGTCGCGTGTCCATCCCTCTTTACATATGCAATCGAACCCATCCGCTTGTCGCGAGAAACGGCATTCTTCATTCTCGTAACAGTCATAATTTGTTCGGCATATTGCTATTGAAAAGATAAGAATCTTCAATGAAATTGTAGGTTTATAGACCCTCTTCAGTTTCTCAACGGCGTGTTAATGTTATTTTGTTAGAAAGTCCGTCCAGGCACACGCGGTATTTAGGGCCTACTATTTAGGCTCATTGTACATCCTCCTTGCACGACCACTTCTTAGTTTGGAAGGGAAGATGGGATTGGGTTATTGGGATGGGATGGGGAATCGCAGAGGAGCGTACTGCAATCTCATCTGCCATTTCAGATGTTGTGTTGTCCTCTCTATACTAGCTGTTCGATAGTCAACGGTAACGCTATGCCAGGAAATGAGCTAAAGTCATAATTATTTTATTAGTAGGTGGATCTCTAGGCACCATTGGTCCCTAACATAAAATAACCACATGTTCTTGGAGACAAAGCGGGACACAGTACTTGAGATTATCTAGCACCTAATTCCACGCTAACGTACAGCTGACCAGCACGGGGAATTCCCGAAGTCCTGCTATGTTATCAATATGTTTTACTTATTAGATCGCCCAAAGGTGCCCCGATGCAATGCGTGGATTCCTTCCACCTTGAGCCAGTCCTGCAGGACAGTACCTCAAAAGTGGGACCATCCCTAAACCGAGGCCTAAAAGGCCAATTATGCTGTAACTGTTGAGATAATATATATTTGCTTCGTGAATTGCGCGACCAAAACTGGAGACTTATGACTGAATACTAGTCCCAGAATAACCACGCCAAGATGAGCATCTGCGAGGTTTTTTTTTATTATATTTGGAGGTCTACGGACTCCATTTACCCTGAGCACAGCGGCCTAAAAGGCCTATTGTACTGTAACCTCTAACTTAAAATCCAAGTGACTCCTTTTGAATTTCCTGAAGGAAATTCAATAGCTCCCTTGGAGGCATTGCGATTATGTCCGAGGGCGTCAACCTGCTCCTCTTCCATATGCTCTGCCGTATGTATCACACCGCATTGCATGAGCATAGGATATGATGGGCCGTTTCTGACCACTCCCCACATGCTCTGCAAGTGGACGAGTCCACCAATCCCAAATTACACAAGTGGTAATTAAGGGGTGGTGTCCGGGTACCATTGCCCAGCAGGGTTCTCTTTTAGTCGCCTCTTACGGCAGGCAGAGATGTCCGTCGTGATATTCTAGCCCCCCACTACAGCGGTATCAGCGAGGTTATCTCAGAGCGCGCCTTCTAACGAGTCGCTGTGTTCATTCGTTTTCTCTTTATATTTGATATTCCCAATTCGTTGTTCTAAGTTGTTTGAATAGAGTCTAGTAAAACTGTCGTACTACCTCACAATTTCCATCAGTAACCCTCTAATTTAAAATCCGAGTGACTCCTGCTGATCCCTTGTAGGCATTGCATCCGAGGACATTAATATGCTCCTCTTTCATATGCGCTGCCGAATGTGACAAAGTACTTTGCATGAGCAAAGGATATAGTGGGTCGCAGCTCCGCATGTTCTGCAAGTGGGCGAGTCCCCCAACCCCAAATTACCCAAGTGAAAATTAAAGGGATAATTTTCAAACGAGGAGGCCCGTGACCTTACTTAATTCTCCTTTAGTGAGCAAGAGCTCCTTAGCTCTTTGGGTGGTTGATAACAGGAAGAATCTAGCTTGCCTGCAAGCAGCAGGATCCTGCCAGTGGGCATTTTTGCATCTATATTCCCATATATATTTCCTCCTGTATTCTCGTGATAGGCCGCAGGTATGGAAGGGCCCAGATATGTGCTCATTAGGCCATTGGACTCTCTACGACCACTGTGGATGTTAGATTTACGCTATCAATCACGTGGTAGTTGCTGGCCCACGAACCAAGTGACTTGCGTTCAATCAATGGCACAGTGTTACTATTGACTATTGAGCGTTTAGTAGAAAGAGGACAGTACAACATTTGAAATGGCAGATGTGGTTGCAGTCCTATCGTCCCTTCCACCTCAGTGACCTTACAAGAAGGTTGCACATTGGTCCTAAAGAGTAAATCTACATAAACTTACGCGATGTGGCACACAATAAACCATCTCCCTGGTATCCTTCATTGCATATACAAACATAATTTCCCAAGTGGTCATCATATGAGCACGTTGCATGAGGATCACAAGTTTCCTCCTCTTGGTTGCAAGGAAAGTCAATTTTATCGCAATTATATCCATTGCCAACATAGCCATACTTGCAAAAGCATTCGTAATGCCCATTTTTCATGAACAAACATTTGCCATTACTACTGCAATTGTTCAGAATGTTGCACGATTCTACAATAGAAATACATAGGTATATGATTAGTGCCTCTCTCAATTTTCTTTAGACTCGTCAAAACGGTGTAAGCAAACCTGTTTCTGCGTCATCCTTGACTTGATTGGCCTTGGGAGCGCATAGCGATGAGGACACCACCTTCTGGTATTCCGGAGGACACCAGCAAGTGGCAAGGAAGCATGTCTGCTCCACGTAACCAGTTGGGATCGGCGTGTTCCGATCTTGTGGATGTTGTGTGGATGGTACCTCAGTGGAACTGGGCTCTTCGGTGGGTACAGGGGTGCAATCGTATCCATTGCCTTCGAAATTGGGCAAACAATGGCAGGAGTAGACGTTGCTTTCGGGATCAATGCTGCAGAAGCCAAACGGCGAACAATTATTGGCAATATTGCAACTTTGTGATTGAATTGGAGAGCAGGTGAAGCCATTTCCAGTGAATCCTGGCATGCAAACGCAAGACGCGTGTCCATGATTTTCCACGCATTCGGCGTCCGCATTGCACGTGACATTTTTGCATGAACGAGCATTCTCACAAACGCGCCCATTCCCTTCAAATCCGGGATTGCAATTGCATTGGAACCCCCCGGGGAAATTTTCGCATTGCGCGTTGTAATCACAATCGTGAACGCCATGCGTGCATTCATTAATGTCTTCGCATACTTCTTCGTTGTTTACGTAGAGTTGCTGATAACCCGGATTGCACACACATCGGAAAGTGTCGTCCTCCACCACACAGGAACTGTGCACCCCGCAAGTTTGGCGCCCGCTCTCGCAAGGGTCAAGATCTTCATTTAATGCAAGTAAACTTGTAATCTGAGGTAAATTCAAATCGGCTCGGACTTACCACCCAAAGGACCAATTTTACTGCTCAGTCCGAAACGCACAATTTGCTCGCGGTCCTCGTAACTTATGAAATTCTTGCCGCTTTTGAGTTTCCATGTGGTACCAGGTTGCGTAAATTTGCCTTCGCAATGTGTGTAGATAATGCTTTGTTCGATTTTGTAAGGCACTGAAAAGTCGAAACCTAATTGTTCGTAAGTGAACATGTGACTGGAGGAGGACTGGATCACCCCTGGGGCAGTTACAGTGTATTCTTCCGCATATTCATTAATGGAGACTTGTTTTTCCGCAGGAAGTGCTGGCACTTCTCCGGAGATCTCTGCTTCTAGTTTCAATTGACCAAACGCATCTAGTCCTAAGAACTTCTGACGAATATTCAATTTTTGGTCGGTATTCGGGAAGGTTACAGTTGCGCTATGATTGAAGCTTCCTCCGGTGAGTTGAAATCCATTCAAGACTTCCCCAATAGGTTTCGCAAATAGCCACGCAATAGTGGAGCCCATTATTTGTGCAGCTTGCATATCTGCTCCAATAGATGTGGGAATCTTCGACATTGCAGTATAGGCCCTTGCGTCCTCCATGACAACATAAGATTGCAAGTCTATGTTGTCCATTGAGTCTTCTTTCATTTTTAAGTGCACCTTGCCATTAACCCTCAGAGGTAGATCTATAATCACGATGAGTTTCTTGGTAACGTTGGACCTGTGGGGAGGATGGATGGTGTACCCTTTTTAATGCAAGTCTTTCCGTTGCCATAGTATCCCTTTATGCAATGGCAACAAAATCCTTGCTCATAGTCAATGCATTTCGCATGGATATTGCAATAAGTCATTGCAGTAGCACATGTCGAAGGAACAAAATGGTCCGGAGAGCGGCTATTGAAAGCTTTAGGCAATTCAACGTTTACCTCTTGCCCAATGTTGCCCACATGGAACAGCCATTGGCCGGGTAAGTTCATGTTGGATCTTCTATCTAGAAAAACGACCTGATCTGTGCCGGATCCCGGAAGATTATAATACCGTCCATCATAGGAAGCAAATCCAGCTTGAGCCCGCGCATCCGGTAGTCCAGACTTATCTCCCATGCTTTGTATCCATTGAATGCCGTTGTCGGCATACAGAAACTCGACGAAGGAATCATAACCATCGGAGTAAATAGCGACTTGGAAAGTATTTTGTTTGTCGATTCCGCTAGAATGGTAGCCCACGTCCAACCATGTGACAACGAAAACGCTTTTCGTCTCGAAACCATCCATATCTGGGAACGCGTCTGAGATGGTTTGGTCAGCGCGTGCCAAAGTGCCCCGATCTCCCGTTTCAATGTAATAAATGTCTCCGATTCCAGTTGTGTCCACGTTGGAATACAAGGGCGCAATGATAGGGTAGTCGAGCGGAAACTCGATGTTGAAAAACGCGTTGAGATCGGTGACAAATGACAGTATTCCATTCGAGTTTATCTGCGACACGAATACGAGCTGTTTGAATAATGCGCATTTGTTATCGACGGCCTAATTTTGTAGTCAATTGTAGAATGTTTATCAGGCGACAAGAAACTAAGAGTCAATATAACCGAGTCGATTCATCGATCTGAAGATCAATAACCCAGAATAAGGAAGCGACCTCAGAACGCATGAAACCAGTGGCGTAAAATTGGCATCAAGTCTAAAAAGTTATCTCTTAGAGGCACGGCCAACCCGCGACCCGCGGGCCACATTGGATTAATATCATTTTTGCGACCCGCGATGGTCTTTGATAAAATAAATATATATACAACAATCAGAGACCCACAGCTGAGAAAATCACAAATAGAAAATACTTTTTTCTTGAGGGCGAATCCTCCTATTCACTTATCCTACACCTCCAGCTAAGGATCTGCCTCATTGTCAGCCTCTTCGCGTCAAAGACTTCTACTCTGACATGGGTCATAGCCGTACAATCACACAGAACGTGGTAGGACGACTCAAGCAAGGCCGATTTTGCTAAGGTGCTTATTCAGGTGGCAATGACCTATGCATTGTCCTACTATGGTCCGAAGTTGTTGCCGACATAGGTTGATGAGCTCTCTTCCAGCTAGGTGATTAGTTTATCACCATGCCAGGAGGCTAGTCGAAGTTTCCCATCTCTTTTTGTGTAGTGTGGCAGTGCGATTGTTAAGGTGGGTTTTAAGGGACGCGACACTCAACCCCACGTGTGTTGGGTTGGTTGCGTCACCTTTCGACCCTTCCTTAGCCAGAGCATCCGCTCTCAAGTTTCCCGCGCACTCACCATGACCTCTGACCCATTGGACCAGGATCCGGTTAGTGTTAGCAAGGCAATTGAGATTCGATGTTGCCTCGAGTATAAGTCTTGAGTTTGTGATACAGCGATTCAAGGCACCAATAACCGATCTGCTGCCACTCATGATGGTAGCATCCTGGTTGGTTACCTTCTTCTGTAGAAGACAATAGTCTTGTTTCCAGAAATGATATTGAAGATTGCACTAATTGTTTGTTGTCCTACTGGTTTTTACGGCTTTTCACGAAAAATTGCAGTTTTGCAGTTATTATTAACAGTAGATGGCGGAGGAAATTGTACCAAGGTTCTCATAAGTAAGGAAAGCTGTTGCTGACGACTACAGAGCAATCATAGAAGGGAAAACTTAAAGTTTGTAGCAACAACTACACATGCGCCCCTGAGGTCATTGCAAACAACTGGAAAACACCAACAGATGAAACCGCCATGTTGTATCTTGTTATACGTGACACGGATATCAGCACAATATCTGCAAATGATCGAAATTCCACCTCCCTGATGAAAACTGCATCTGTCGATTTTGCAACCAAAAAGAAACGCGTTACTATATAATGGAGTGCAATAACAGAATGGACCAATCATTATTATCTTAGTACATCAATGAATGCTAAACCAAAAGTGATGCAATGTAATATAATTGATGGCAACTGCCGTTGCGAATAAAAAGATTATATATCAGCCTCAGCATCAGCCTTGGGCATTTGTAGGGCAGTAGTAAAGTAAAAGAACACTAAGGGTATCACAAACTACAAGGTAAATTTAATTTTAATATCAACTGGACTCCAGTAAAGAGAAACATTGCCATTATATTAATAGTGGAATAGAACACACTTTACTTGAATTTCATCGAATTTACGGTCACCACATCCATGAAGAATTGTCTGGTATTTTTTATTACCCCCGTGCTTGCTCGGGAGAAATATTGTAATTACATGTGCAGCCCGTAGAATCATGATCCATTTTCAAAGTGGTCCGCGAGTTCATTTGGGTTCGCCTTCCCTGCTCTATTACTACTTGTGTAGCCATAATTGACAATATTTGCCCACAAGCAACGGAAAAGCACGGGGAATACCCATCTGCGAGCAACGGGACCCTGGATATTCCCCGTGCTTGTCCGCCAGCACTGTCTACGGGCACGTTCCACCTATGAACTGTATCATACCACTTATCAACATATTGCCACCCTCTAAATGTGCCGCCCGGTGCAGCCCACACCCCCTACGCTACCCTACTGCATGAAACCAGTGGCGTAGCGTGGTTGTCTGTTTCCATGTAAAATGTGGACCAATTCTAAAAAGTTAGCTCTACGCCCAAGTGACGGACAAGCACGCGGAATACCCATCTTCGAGTGACGGGACCCTGGGTATGCCCCGTGCTTGCCCGTCCATACCAATAATCAACATTTTGCCGCCCTCTAAATGTGCCGCCCAGTGCGGCCCACACCCACCGCACCCCACGCTACGCTACTGCATGAAACATCGCCTAGGGGTGCACCTGATACTCACGTAAATGCGATCATAGGTAATACCATAGAAAACGATCGGGATCTTAAGATGAATTGCAGACGAGGAGATGTCATCGCCTTTCGTTAGGTTTTTATTCAGTTGGTAATCGTAGAGGAGATTCCTTGGAATTGCGTTCGTTGAGGTGATAAGGAGCAACGCGCAGCATGTTGCGGTGATATGCATTCTGCGAAATGCGCGTGCCGCGATTCACTAGATTAGCACACTGATTTTTGGCGCACAATATGACGAGACTACAAGAAACAGCAAAGCGGAGCAGTTCTTTGCCTTGCTTGCATTCGCTTTCGTTAGTTGCGTTAGTGATCAACTTATCGTTGGTCAAATAAGTTCACAGTTCATCGTGTTCACGCTGCCGTATCAATAATCCGCGATGTTTATTTATATGCGCTCCTCAATTTCATCACATTGCATGGATGCGCTTGATGCAATAGGTTTAATGCTTAGATTCTATCCTAACACGCAATAGAACATCACAGTCATACTTTGAATCTATTCATCTATTTTATCAATGGCTATTAAGGCTATAATGGCTTTTCAGCTAGAACAGGGACGGCCACAAACAAACTCGCGGGCCTCTTTGAAAATATATCAATACCCCGCTGGATAAGTATGGAGAATACCCGTGGATTGTCCATGAGATTCTCTCTTAATGGAAAACAAGGCTATCCCTGATGCGGATATCCACGGGGAAACCTCTGGTGATCCTTACCCAATACATGAACGTCGGGTATTCCGTCCTTGTTCGCCTTGGGTCGGCCGTCCCTGAGCTAGATTATGTTTATCGTGTTAGTGAATGCTGAAGCACTGTAAGATTCCATAGTGATGGTCTTCCTTTAATAATTTATTTGGCAAATCTTAAATCGGTACAAATAATGTGAAAATCAAGCAAATCTTAATTTCAACTTAATTACAACACTTCCTTGATACAATATTAGTTGAAAGACATTTCCTACAAAACTAAACGCGCCATTTCGCACACTTTATGATTATATTTTAAAATTATTTACAAGTCCTTTCCACTCTAATACTGCTCTAAGTCAGGATTCGTTTACTTCCGCTGTGTCCAAAATGGGGCGGAGTGCACATGTTGCAGTCGTCATCGGATGAATCGGATTCAGAGCTATCCGAACCGGATGAGGTCGTTTCGCTGTCGGACCCAGATCCGTCCGATTGACTGTCTTCTTCATGTGGAATGTTAATTTCATGATATAACATTGTGTTTAATGGCAAATTATTGAGATCGGTTGGCGTGAAACTCTGAATAAAAAATTGACATGTTACATTTCAAATTTATCTCCTACAAATAGTCGTGTTTAGAAACAAATAGGATACAATAAAACAGGTCATTGGGATAAATGAAACGCTGATTTTTAATGGGAATTAAATTTGCATATCAAATTGCTAAAATAAATGATACTGAAAGTTATTCAATATGATAATAAAGTCCTCCCCCCACCCCACTTAGCCGAGACTATAACTCAGTGATTCCCAAAGTGGTCTGGGGGTCGATTTTGACTTGCAGGGGGTCTACGATAACGGGGTCTACGTAAGAATAAAACCAATGACAGAATACCCTGGGTTCCGTCATTCAAAGATGAGTATTCCCAGGTTTTGTCAGCCAGCACTATCTACAAGTACGCATCCAATAAGACATTAAGGGGTCTATGAAGCCATTGTTCCGTTCACC
>JAOEHK010011509.1:0-11747 GCA_025447835.1 Labidoglobus nevermanni
CGTGAAGCGCGGGGCCGCTCAAACGCGGGGCCGGGTGCGGCTGCACGCGCTGCACCCGCGTTGCGCCGGCCCTGCCTAGAGGTCCATGATCTAAATTAACCGGATGTCTCTTCATTAATCCCAGAGGACCAGAGATAATCAATTGATCTAGTTCATGACTATCAACAACAATAGATGAATGAAGTTGATATGTTTCAATACATAATCTGAAATCTGAAATCAATGAAGTGCAGACAACAATGAAGTAAACAATTTACGAATGAATCTCGACTCTGTCAAGAAAATATAATTACAATGATACCTCGACATACAAGTAAAATTCGTTCCGTAACCTTGCTCGATTATCAAATTGCTCTCAGAGCATCTCAATCTCTCCAAGGAGGTTTGCCTCTTCCTCCCTTTCAGAATATTACGGAAATGAGTTAGGCAAGTTTCGTTAAACAACTCAGATGTATGACCACCTGCAACTTTTTCCAGGTGATTTTATTCTATGAACTGTGCAACTTTCTCCTACCTTCCCGAGATCGGCTTTATATCTCTGGTAGAGATATCCTCTTCCATCTCTGGCTCATCTCCAAAACTAATTTTTCGTCGATCCACCATATGCTGCTACGAATATAGATCATTTAACTCCTCGCTTGCCCGCTCCTAAGACTACTCCTCAACGAGTTCTTTCACATCTCTCTCACCCACCTCCAAACTCATGGATTTTTCCAGATAAACAATCTTCCCTGCCACTGACACTTCAGGTTCCAATCCTTCGAAGGCCCTTTCAGCTGCAATCTTCCATGCAGAGGTTAAGGTCCTGCAACTGCTCGTATCTCGAATCTTCTTCTGGGCAAATTATTTGTGGGCTAATAATTAAGAAAAATGCGAAAGTTTTGGTCAAATACATGAAGGTGCAAATTTTTCACAGTATTTTGATAACAAATAATGAATTTGTGACAAATTATGGAATGATAGCAAGCGCAAGTTCAACAACACCCACCCACCTGTCATTGTGTTATTTGCACTCATGTTTTTCGAGTTTTTCATTAAAATTTCAAACGCGCTCATGCGATATGTGACACAACGCATCCTCGACACACTCGGATCTCGTGTGAATTTCCACACTTTTCCATTTCCATTTACAAACGCGCTGTGTACGTGGTCCTTTGGAAATTATTAGCCGGCGAACAGACGAGAGAGAACGCAACTACAATTTTCGCAGCGATCAACAAAAATTCGAAAGATACGATTCCAAACTGGCCAATGACAAAAAATCACATAATTTTACTCGTCTCGTTCGATGAGCTCTTTGGAACAATATCAAATTTGTTGCTGGCAGGAAATTTCCTTCAAAACTAGTATTTTCATTTATTGCATTAGCAATTTTGATCAATTCATTTTCATCGGAGGTATTATTAATTATATTTATTGTTCAAGATAGTCAGTTGTGTCTTGGCCCAGGAAGAACGAACCCAATTCGAAGCGATTTCTTGAAATCTGGGGCATTTTCAGTGTTTGTTATTTGCACCTTGGTTCAGGACCATTCAATCCGTTCAAAGAAATACAAGTTTGGAGATATAACAGGCAAGTACGAGGAATATAAAACATCCAGTCATTTGACGGGTGTTACCCGGGTTTGTCCACTGCAGGGGCGCCGCTTAGTTTATTTAGCGGTTTTGGGGTGCCGCGAATCACGAAAGTTTGAGAAACACTGCTGTAAACAGAATATCGAAAGGAACATGATTTTGTCAAACATTTATTGCGGATAAAAGATTGTAATGATTCCATGACTTTTTCATGTTGATAAGAATCATACACTATTATATCATATGTTATCATTGGTTGTAACTATTTTTAATGATATTCTTCGCTATTTGTTTTATATTTTCCAATATTTTAATATTTTTCTTTTGCGAATATCATTGAAATCATACTTTCACACAATTTCGCTCTTTCTTTTTCTTCTTGTTCCGCACCCATTGTAGTGTATAATTGTGTAAGAACGTGAGGCATGATGGATGGTACGTCAAGTTGAACATTAGTTTTCCTTAGTTGAAATACCAAATCGTATTATCAACAACGAAGCGCATTAGACTAGACGCAGATTACATTATTTCGAGCTTTATTCATCATTAGTTTTACACCACATCCGACACATTGTCGAAATCTGCATAACAGTTGATGCCTTAAATCTCTGGCAAAAGGCCTTTTATGTGCGAATAACTTGCTGCATTAAATTCAATCCGGTTCAGACAGAAGAAACCTAGGAGGAGAATTGGCAAACATACACGAGCGACATCAAGCAGTCCACATCCACAGAAATTGGCGAAGTCGTCGTAAAGTCTTATTTTACTCGCGAGACATTCAGTGAAACGTCACATGGATGAGAAAAGCCGGGCGCTGAGAAATGTGGAAGATGAAAAGATTAGAGAAAACCCCACTGGCACGACAAAACATTCGCCCACTCGCATCTTCGCGATGCCATACAATTTGCAGGCTGTTGAAATATGAAACGTGCGCAAATCAATGTTGCAGCTGGCAGCATCTTTTCGCAGCACCGAATCTCAGGCCAGATACATCAAGATTGACTCGAATTGTAACTTGATATCGTTCGCACATCATGTTACTCGAAGGCTTGCAACTTGTTATTGTTGTTGCGCCCTGGGTGCACGTCCGCGCCACCAGGAACGCCACTTCACTGCTCCGGCATCGCCCCAAATACCGCACGGGGTGTAATAAAATCAGAACGCGTTCCAGTACATTGCAACACGATCCTGATGCGACTAAGCAATAAAAGTAAATTGTTGCTACTGTTGCGCATTGTTTACGCCCTCCTGCAGGCTGATGGCAACAGGAATAAAATCCAAGCTATCAACATGAGGGTGCATATTGCAATAACAGGTGTTAAGTACATATTAACAATTTACAGCTAATTAATTCGTAATTGCGCTTCTTTATTACTTGCATATGGGTAATTTGAAAATGTTCAATATAGACGCACTAATTGGACAATTACTGCTCGATCCTGCAACCGTTGCAATCAAGTTATAAAGAACACGTTTAATTGATTCAATCTAATTATAAAAATCCATCATCTATCCAGGGGAATCCACAATCTTCCTATTAATTTCCCCAGAAATTAAACCTTGTTTTGTCACTATTGCAATTACAGTAAAAGCATTAGAAACTTGTTTAAGATGGTAGTGAAATATCTCATAAATATATTTATGGCGACTTGGATGATGGGAGATAATTGCAAATCGATAGGAAGATGATATGAAGAAGCTGCTGGGAATCGGATGCAATCAAGTACGATTTCGTTTTACTCTCCCGACCAGTTACTTAGGCTTTTGTCGCACTGAAACTTGAAACGCCGACTTGCAAGTTTTGTCGCCGGTGAAACGTGCTTCGTTGGAAATGATAGAAAGATAAAGGATAATCAGCGGCGTCTTCAAAGTGCTGAACGCGATGCACTTGGACGAAAAGTTTCCGCTTCGTTCGCTGCTTTTCGGGTGCGTGTTTTCTCAGGGGGCAGTAGGTTCAGTGGGGTCAAATGAACATTGTTGAAATAAACACAAACTTTTCGTCGGCCGGCCCTTCCAGTCCGCAGCAAAAGTGCGAAGGTGCAGTTTGCGACTTTTCAACTTTGTGCCTCATTTAATTTGTCCGCCGACCGCCTCGTCGGCCGCCTCCAAATGTTAGCAATTAACAATAGCGTGCCAAAGTACCGTTTTATCTGCTCAGCAGCACTTTGCCCCAAAACGTTCGCATTCTGCTTTCGCCCATACCCACGAAATAATCCACGATATATGATTGTTGTTGCTGGTGGTGAGTGCCAACCTACAGCATGCATCACCCGTCATCGTTAGCGTACGCGGAAAATAGGGGATGATGGGGTTATGCAGGATAATGCCAAGCATGTTTTACGCTCGGCTGGCAGCCGCCCCCGAAATGCACAACGTGACGTATTAGGCAAACGCGAACGCATCTTCCAAAAATGAACCGACAGTTATCCTCGGAATGTTCGTTATTAGATTCACGCTCCATTAGCAGGGTGCTTCCGCATAATTCGCTGATGCTTTTGCTTCGATTTGCGATTGCACGCCATCCCCTATCACGTTGTGGGGGCAGTCCGTGGGGCAATCAAGTGCCCAGCCACTCAATCAGGCAGGTGCACCTCCATTTACACGCGACGAGTTGCACCAGGAGTTAACGGTTATTTTAACAGTTCGGTAGTCGCACCCACAATCACCAACACTTTCACCCCGATCGTGTGTTATCTCCGGAACGATCGATGACGTTAGGAAATTCGCAGTCGCTTCCACAAATATTAAGCGGTCCATGTTGATCCTGCCTTACCTCCCCGTGTCATATTCGGATGCCGGATCGATATAATTGATGGCGATAAAAAGGGATTTGGCTGGAGAAAGCTGTTTACTGGAAGAGTGCCAGGACGAATATTTGTGGAGTCGTAAAGCCGGCTTGCGAGGTCGATGGCAAGGCGCGCTTGGGGCAGGACTCGGAGAAGACTCACCTCGTTTGGAAGCGGCGTGCACATTAACCCGGTTCGTCGCCACGACGACAAGCAGTCCACAGTAAAGCCACCACATGTTTTACCTATAAACGGCATGATTCACAGCCATAGTAGATGAGATTTTAGTGAGGGGCGCGAGAACCGGCGCGTCGCGACCAGATATGGACCAGCGAAAGCTTCATCGTGAAGTGCGACGCTTGCTGGCAGCCGGGTGAATCGAGTCGGCGCGTTATCCTGTCGGCGGCGCGGCCCTACCCAGCCGTGCTGCCGCCGCCGCCGCCGCCGCCGATCCTGATCCTGCTCCTGCTCCTGCCGCCGCCGCTGGACCGGATGCACGCCCGCTCGGCAATCGAACAGTGTCCCGGACCGTGCGCGCTCACCTCGAACGCGAACGACGATGATGATGTTTCGGACTCGAATGCGGGCGGCGGCGGCGGCTGCCAGCCGCCTCCATCCAACCCAGTTGCTGAGTGGCGCACTAGAACGCGAACGATTATTTTCATCCCTCTGCACACGCACGCACACCCTCAATGAGCGCAGGGCCTGCCACCGCGCTGATTTCCTTCACCTATTAACCCCGAATCGAGGAACGAGTGCGAATCGCGGGTCCCCGGCATCCCTCCGCATACCACGACCTGGCAATGAGACCTCCACTTTTGCACTCTACATAATCCACCTCCAAGAGGGTGACCACTCATGGTCGTGTAAGAGAGGTTCAATCAGAATTCTAATTCATCCACTACTATGCCTTAGATTATAATAATAACGTTATAGGGTTATAGGGTGGAGTAAATGAAATTTATATCCAAATTACTAATCATATTACATTTTCATTAGATTTTCCTTGATAATTAGCATCCTGGATATTGTAGAAACGCTAGTAAATATCGTCCATTGCGATAAACTTGGGTGATGACATTTCATCACAGTTGTCCACCCGGAGCAGTCGATCGGGGATTGCGGAAGTAGTAGTGCGCATATATGAGAGCGGATATTTCGCTGAAATTTCAAGCTCATCAATTTATTTTCAGTACGCCTTTATTGAGGCTGTTGAAATTTGCAGGCAATTTGGCGAAATGCGGAGTTATATGCAATTGTCTATGACAATAAAATCGTCGAGAGGGTTCAAAGTCTCTTCCACGTATATTCTGCATTTCATATATCGCAGCTTGGCAATATAACAATATATTGACTTTATGATAAATTGTTCCTTGTGAATTAAATTATTGATGAACCATGTAACTAATTAAGATCCTATATCTATAAACGATCTACCACCAAGAGCAGAGAAACGAACTCCAGTACAATACAAGTCCAACCCCACACATGGGTCACCCATCAGCGGGTTACTGTCGTGCATTTGTGCATTTGCCCTCAAACTCTTGATAAAAAAGGAAGAAGAAAAGAAGCATGTTTCATCTTACTAGCTTTTATAGTTTCAGAGAAAAACAGCATGTATCATGGTCGAATTGCGATCACGGCAACGCCAAATTGACATGGTGTCATCGCCGAGTTGCGATGGCGTGATCGCAGAGTTGCGATGGCGTCATCGCCGAGTTGCGATTACGTCACGCCGAATTTTCCACAAAAACAGGGAAAAATTATTATCAGGCGAACCGCTCATCATAGGAGAACATTGTATAGCTCATTCTATAGGTTATTTAATTGCCTATTTTTGAGATAAGTTTCATCTTACGAATTTTAAGTTTCCGAGAAAAACAGAAAAATAAATTTGCAGGCGAACGGCTTATCTTAGGAAAGCGTGTTATAGCTGATTGGATAGGTTATTTAATTTCCTATTTTCTGAAGCATGTTTCATCTTTCCAGCTTTTATAGTTTCCGAGAAAAACAGTAAATATCGTGGCCGAATTGCGATCGCGCAAACGCAAAGTTGATATGATGTCATCGCCGAGTTGCAATCGCGTCATCGCCGAGTTGCGATCGCGTCATCGCCGAATTTTCCACAAAAACAGGAAAAATTTATTTTCAGGCGAACCGCTCATCATGGGAGAACATTTTATAGCTCATTCTATAGGTTATTTAATTCCCTATTTTTGAGACAAGTGTCATCTTAGGAACTTTAATAGTTTCCCAGAAAAACAAAAAGTTAATTTGCAGGCGAACCGCTCATCGTAGAAAAAGGTTTTATAGCTCATTAGATAGGTTGTTTAATTCCCTATTCTTTGAACCTAGCTTTATCTTTCTAACTAACAGTTTTCGAGAAAAACAGAAAAAACAAATTTGCAGGCGAACAGCTCATCTTAGGAAAACATTTTATAGTTCATTCTGTAGGTTATTTAATTCCCTATTTTTTGAGATAAGTTTCATCTTAGGAACTTTAATAGTTTCCGAGAAAATTAGAAAAAATGAATTTGCAGGCGAACCGCTCATCGTAGAAAAAGGTTTTATAGCTCATTGGATAGGTTATTTAATTCGCTATTCTTTCAACCTAGTTTCATCTTTCTAGCTTTAGCAGTTTTCGAGAAAAACAGAAAACACACATCAACACATATTTCGTCATTTTTTTGCAGGAACTAGCAGTAGTTCCTGAGAAAAACCAGGAAAACTGTCCATACATTTCCTCATTTTTTGCGGGAACTAGCAGGAATTTAGAGATGAACTTTATATGATCCGATGTGCAATTAAACGCATCACAGGATGCACTTTGAATCATCCCGATACACCCAGTAGATCCTAAGAAATGTTACAAAAACTGCGATCACGTCATCGCCGAATTTCGATCACCTACTTGCCGAATTTAGATCACTTCATCGGCGATTTAAGACTACGTCACCATCGAATTGCGACCGCGTCATCCCAATACATCCGGTAGATCCTGAGAAATACCACAATAAGTGGGATCACGGCATCGCCAAATTGCGACACGCCGTTTTCTTCTCTTATTTAGAAATCGATTTTATGAATAATATTTTAGTTCCAATTAATAAAAGGAATATTTAATTACCTTTCATTTAATATATTGCAATTGATTATGGCACGAGGTACTTCCTGGCAAATAGGGATCCAACTATTGTATCTTTGCAATATAGCAATTCTGATTTTGCTTGTTGTCATTACAACACCTAGATGTGTTCGTTAGAGGAGGTGGAATATTACCCCTGATGATGACTCTTTGAGAGTCGAAACCGGTCGGGATCTACTGCTGAATTGAATTAATAAACACCCAATCACTTTGGAGACTGGTAATTTCGCAACTTCCCTTTCATCGATATTGTATCTTTGCTTTCAAAGAATTCAAAGATTAATTTCTCAAGTCACTATTCTTTGACCATTTCAAATATTGGCCGTTTATTTCATACTAGATTTATTTTTATGGACGTTTTAATGTAACAAACTTACATTATAAATACGAACTGAATGATCCGAGCTGGAACTAGCAAGTTGCAAAAAATTGCTTGAGAAATCACCACTTCCGCTTGGTGGCTGATGAGGGCGAAAACGTAATCGTTTCACAGTTAAGTGGTGAGCGATCCTAAGCAAAAATGAAGCAACATTTTAAATAGTCAACGCGTGATAAGATGAAATCAAAAGAATCGAATAAATTATAAATACCTATTGTCTAAAGTTATCACAGCGTGGAATCCATTCAAATTCCATTTATACAAATGAATTGACCCACATTCTAAGCCGACGGCAACCAGATAACTGTTGTTGATGAAATCCTTGGCAAATTCCAACGCTGTAATTGACTCCTTGCTTAAATCCAACACCTCCGATGCTAGCTCACAGGTCTGAGACGTGGACGTGTCTCCAATCCAGTTTGTCTTTTCTTCCGCTGCCCACACGGCAACTTTTCCATCTCGTGAACCCGTCGCAAAAAACATTGAATCATGCGACCATGCACAGCACCAGATAATACGCGTGTGAACCGCATGCTTCTTATCCTTCTCGGACTTTGCGTCCACTACGAACAATCCAGTAATCTCATTCTGGGCAAAAAGCGTCCATCGTCGGTCTCGCGATACGGAGAGAATATATTTGTCATCAGGAGAGAATGCTAGCTGTACTACTGTAAGAGTGTGCGAAACTAGCTTCTGGACGAACTGCCAACTTGTTGTGTCCCAAATAATTATAGCAGCATGCTCCAGAGTAGTGGCTTTACAACTAGAAGCTAAATATTTGCCGTTGTGTGACGTTGCAAGTGCGTACAACTCGTAGCCGTGTGCGTATAATTTTTGCACTTCCGGCCAGAGTGTATTTTGCAGTAAATTATCTTCAGTTGGCGGAGCATTTAAAGTAACAGCGAAAAAATGTGACTCTTCGGCGTACGAGTCCTTTTTGCTTCTTGTTTTCAAAGCCTGCTGAGTATTATCGCATTGATAAATTGCTTTGTTCGACAAACCCAGTGAGGGCACCGAAGCGCCCTTAGGAGCCTGGTATTCTTTTAGATTCGAATGGAAGCCAGTGATTCGTTGAATATTATCGACGAATTTCTCAGGCGCTCGAAAAGTACGGATCACCTTTTCCTCTGCTCCAGACGCAAATCGATAATGGTCGATTACTGCGAGGCATGTTAAATCGAATCCATGTACTTGTGGCCGGCCAATTTCGTGCCACGTGCCTACTTCTTCCTTAGTGCTCGGATTCACTCGTCGCCAAGGAGCATGAATGCGAGTCGTTTGATCCGCCGACACGGACATCAAATACTGCCCCAAAGGATCCCAGCAGATATCTGTGACCTCTTTGAAATGTCCTCCGACGGTTACTTCCGGCTGCCACGACGCCATCTCATCGTCGAATTTCCACAGATGAAAAGCACCATGGTAACCATGACCGAGAATGTAATTGCCATCGGGGCTGAACAGGCCGCCATAAAAGCCCAGAGTGTTTCCGCCAATATTGCCCACTCTGTCAGCCTCCAGCCACATTTTCGCGTCTTCATTGTATTCCCAGATAATCATGCTCTTGTCCAGGGAGGCGGACAGCAGCTTGTCCCTGCACCAGTTGACGGAATACACCCATTGCTCATGGCCGGTTAGAACGGAGACCACAAATACTTTCAATGACTTCTCACCGAGGTGCAATACTTGCTGGCTTATAATCGAAGGGTCGGAAGCGTCCACAAATTGCCATATACGAATACAATGGTCTTGAGACGCAGATGCAAGCAGAAACCGGTCACCTAGACACCGGCCACATTTAGAATTTAAATCTCATGTCAATTATCTCAATACCATCAGTGTTGAAGTCAAGTCCTCGAATCCAGTCCTCGTGTCCAGAAAGCGTGGGACCTTTTGTGAACTCGCCATTAGTTTCCGTGAATAACTCAATTTTATTCTGATTTGACCCATAGACCACTAGCAAATTTTGTGAATCAAATGGTAAACAAATTCGCAGTGCAACAGCAATATTGTAACGCAAATTGAAAATATGCCGAATGTGAGAATTATCTGAAAACCGATTTCTTCTTTAAAGTAGTTATGTAACCGGGAAATGGCAGAATTCGCGATTTAATCAAATCTCTAGGGATTTCATTGAATCCCAGGAGATGGCAAAATGACAACTCGGTCTGAATTCCTCGGTAATTTAGATGGCTTCTTGAATTCTTTCACTCGTCCACAAAGGTGTCTCATTATGATGACGATTGTTAAAAAGTTTAGTGATTGCTAAATGGAACTGCTCTTCAGAAACAAATTCGTTCTGACTTTTAGTTTTTTCCATTGTTGAAATATAATTACTGTCACTACACCTGCATGTAAAATGTAAATAAACTTAGAGCTAATCATTACTTGATTGGTATTGCTTTTATTATTTACTGGGGGATGTAACCCCGGCGTCGCTCGGGATGGGCTGCCGATTTCTACTAATTTCTAATATTTCTAAATTTATTTAATCCCTTTTTTAATGGTGTGGATGCGAACACCTCGAAGGGCTCAAATGAGAATTGCGATTCTTCTAATTTTTAATATTTATTTCCCTTCTTCCTAACATGCCCACACGTCCCAATCTTGGCGTGATTGTCCCGCTTTTTGAAGGATTGTCGAGATATTTAAAAACGTCCCGATTGTAGCAGGACAGTTCAGGACTGTTCCGCTTTTTAGAAATATCCGGACTTTGGCGGAACAGTCCTGATTTTTACAACGATTCTGGTAGGGCAATCCCGCTTTTTGAGCACTGTCCCACTTTTTACGAATGTTCCGATTGGCGCAGTAATCCCAATTTTTGGAGGACAATCTCACTTTATACAAATGTCCCGATTTTGGCGCGATAATCGCGCTTTTTAGATGATTGTTCTGTTTTTGAAACATGAAACATAAATTTTAAATGGACGACTTTTTGATAAATTTAATGCTCAAACAACCTTGCCACTTATGCTTCGGATGTGTATGCAAAATTTCAACTCAATCTGTTCGGCACTTTTCAAGGTTTGCGGCTGCAAACGATTTCTCTAGATTTTTATATAATAGAAAGAGAAAGAAGGTTTCAGCCTTTTCCAATGGAATTGTTATATGATTTTGCAGATTATTTTGCGCCATTTCATTAGGGAAATAATAGAGTTGTCATGCTACCATCTTTAGCAATTAAATCGCGAAATTCTACAATTTCCCTGCGACAGGTAGACGAATATAGAAAAGTGAGAAATTTACGTTCAGAGTTCAGCCGCTCCCAAATTCTAATTGTTGAATCTGACGAAGTTGTTGCTGCAATCATATGTCTCTTGGCATGTGATTTGTAAACCGCGTCTACTGCTGTTACGACGTCCAAGTGACCAGATAAGACTTCTGATTTGTATTCACCACCAACCAGACTCCATATGATTGCCGTTTTGTCAGCAGACGCCGAAATCAACTCTTCTTCAAACGCACATCCTGATATCCAACGGACAGAATTCACTCGATCCGTGTGAAGATTTAACGTGTGCGTTATTTTGCCACCATGAAACTGTGATTCAATTTATTCATTCGTAAGTAATTAGCAATAACTGCACATGTTTTGCTTACATGAGGATTGTAGATGAAGATTGAATTACAAGCACCATAACAAATCAAGTTGTTGGAGCCCCAGTGTACGATATTTGGCACATGATTGCAAGCTGCAGAAACGTATGAAACTTCTATGCTCATTATTTTAAAAATGTTTCGTAATTAAAATTCACTTGTTTGAAATTTTAGGTTAGAAACCACATGTACACTAAGACCCCGCTTTACGCTCGAGATACGTTCCAGCACAGCTGAGCGTTAAACGAAACAGCGTTAAGCGGGGT
>JAOEHK010011520.1:0-11746 GCA_025447835.1 Labidoglobus nevermanni
TTAAACTCGACTTCTGCAAATTCGTTTGCTTTTCAGAATGGAGTTTAAACTATTAAATGCCACTTCTATCAACTATCCCAAAGAGGTGTTGTATTAAAAGTTAATCTTAGTTTACCTCATCACTGGTGAAACAGACCAAAACAGGGATGTTGTGGAGTCCTTCGGTTTTCACCTGAGGAAACTTTCGATATCGGGCCATGACCAAGGCGTACATGTTGGCCAGACTTCCGCCGGGCGTAAAAACGCCATCGCCGGCATCATACCCGAACAACTTCCTCACTTGCTCCAAGACCACGCATTCACAGATCGTGAATGCGGGAGCGACTTCGAATGTATGCTGGTTGGTATTGAGTGCCTCAGAGATCCAACTGGCACCCAAGCCAAACACATCTACGCCGCCATACAATTGATTGCGAAAATGTGGATGACAGGTCTTCACACTGTAACGTATTACCGTTCGGCATAGTTCTAGTAGTTCTTTGGTTGATGGGACCGCATCGCCAAGTGTGAAATCTAATTTCGTCTGTATACAATAATGACGATATATATCTTCTTGAGTTCGCGATTAATTAGCTTACAAAATGGCAGAACTTCAAGTGAATAACGGACAAATAGAAAGATAATTACTTTGAGGACTTCTGGCCGTTCAAAGGCGACAACCGTTTTCTGTTCGCAGTTCTCAACGACCGATTCCTCGTGCAGCAATTGATAAATGTTCTGCAGAAAGTCCATTTCGTTGGCAATGCTTAATTCCTCCATGGCACTATGAACCATGCAATTTATTGAGTTAATTTCACAGATTATTTATAAACAAGAAGGACTTGAACTCCGAACTATCGGAAAGTAGCGCACACACCTCGATCGAATCGCTTAGAGTTTGGTGGTAAAGTGGAAGGCCAAGTGCAAACTGCTAAGTCAATCATCAACTTAAAACTGTTGATTGAGTGCTTAGCCGTGATGAGCTGTACTGACCGACATCATCACATCTATGATTCCAAAGCCAATCGATCTGCGTCAGAGAATAATAAGTAGCAACCAGCTACTAACTCAAATGGTTTTCTAATTTCTTTAGATAACTTTATGCTATCACAATAATATACTAATTACGTCTATTAATTAATAATCATTCTTATCATCGGCTGCCAATAGTGAATAGTTCATAACAAACTCAGGTTTAAGTTTAAATTTTAAATAAAACTCCTAAACTTTTAAGATACATTTCTCCAGAATCTAATTTTAATTACTTTATTTTAAAGCAGATTTAAGTGGAACTCTATGCAACTGCTTTTACTAATTGCATACTAATTAGCAGAGCCTCACTACCCAGAGAGATTGTTCGTTCGGCAAACAATCGCTGCTTGGCAACAGACGAAGACGCATGCGCAGGAGACCGACGTCGATCGTTAGTGTAGTGCCGTTTGTTATGAAAAATGTTGGTTTTTTTCGCTATAACTTTCGAACTATGAGGTTTTTCAAATTGTCTTTCCTTCCACATTGTCCCAGGAGTGCACGGAACATGCCCAATATTTCATTTCCATCGAATTATTCTAATGGAGTACCCAGCTTTGCTTGGGCTTTACTACTATTTGCACATCTACCCGTCCGTCTGTTCTGCCCGTCCACCTGTTAGCAATCGGTTTTGCATTGTCGTACCCCGCTGTCTCAGCCTACTTGATATGGCATGGAGCATTCATTCCCGTTTTAGTTAATAAAAACTTTTATTGAAAAGCCAAGAGAGGAATTGGACACAATGTTGACTCTAGGGAGATCCGGAACCGACTGACTCCTAGTCCCCGGGTTGTCAAGGACCGACAGTTGTCCTGCCAGCCAATTTCCTAAAAGCGGCAACAAACTGCCAGGCGACGATGAAGTACGCCGCTACACCGTGCTCATTCGTTCGGTAAACAAACATTATCGTTGCTTGGCAACGGACGACGACGCATGCGCAGTAGACTGCATTCCTGCGGTATTGCCGTGCCGTTTGTCGTGAAAAGTGTTTCCTTGAATTTTCCTTTGCGTTAGTGGTGTCCCAGAGGTACACGAAGCATGCTCAATATTTCATTCCCATCGAATAGTTTGTAATTTAGGAGTAAATCAATAACACACACACACACATACACCACACATATTCATTTTTATACATAAACATTTAAGGGTTTAATTCTATCTTAGTTTTTCACCAGTAACTGGAGATATACAATATTTATAGCAATTTTTTTATAGTAATCCTGTTAATAATCCTTCAACTGTAGAAGCTGAAGAAAGAAGTCGCCACTCCAGGTGTCAACCAAACGTTTTAGCTATCTCTCACTATGTCGCCTTTGTTTATCATAATATGGGAGACCATTCATGGCCTGCATGATTTACCTGATTTACCTTACATATATAAGCGTTATTGTTGAGGGATACTGAGAGAGTTTCTTTGCGGGTTTATATATAAGGGCGTTTCTACCAAGATAATCTGGAGATTTATTTTCAGTTCAGTTGTTACAGTTACAAATGAATGACAAATTAATGTTGATCACCTAGAGAATCCAAAGAAAAGAAGTCGTTATCCCCCAGGTGACTTGAACTTAAACTTTGCATTTTCTAAATTGACATTTGATATTGATTTCGTAATGTGTTGTCTTACCGGGTATCTAGTTGTTCTAAGTTTATATATATATGTAAGTGTGTAAGGTACTCCTGGACAACAACAACAACTTGGTATTTCTCCCAAGAAAATCTGGAGTTTATTTTAAATTAATTATTAAATTAAATTACAAAAGAATAACAAATTGGTCACCTGGAGAAGCCAAAGAAAAGATGTCGTTCTACCAGGTGACTTGAAGTTCAACTATACGTAATGAATATTGACAACCGATATTGAATCTCATATTTCATTGTCTTCCAGGGTATCTAGATTACATATATATAAATTATTTATTCTCTTATCATAAGACAAAAGGATTTAGCTTTCATTAAACTAAGGATTACTAAATTATTCAAGCAAGGACCAAAGTAAAATTAGACCATATGTAAGATACTACGGAGTTAAATCTAAGGCAATATTCAATATTTGAAAAGAATTGTATTTTTAATAAAAATATTCAATAATTGTCATCGATTTCATCAGAAAAATTAAATAGTGCTGAGCTCTTTATCCAACGTATAAGACTGAAGATTGATATGCTCTTCGATATTATGAAGAAACTGTTTATCCATTCTTTGTTTCTTTTAAGAATCTTAAATAATATTCCTCGAAATCTGCCTTAACCTCTAAATTGTTACATTATTCCAAAACCATTATCAATATTTAAAATCAGCCTTTACATTATATTTGATTAAATCTACAGTTGCAGGGAATGGTATTCATTCCAAGTACGTATATTCCAAGTACGTATATTTTAGAGACTGACTAGATATTGCACGAAGAAAGAGGAAGGAAGTCCATTGCTGAATCCATATGTAATCGACTTTTATAAACATTACATACGGACTCATTCCCAGTGACTTATGTAGTCAAAGCTTTGCATTGTGATTTGAACTTGCACAACATTCGCATGTGCGGCTTTTCAACACAATTAAACAATTCATGATGTAATCTATTCACAGTACTTGGTTCTAGCCATTGAAAACAAGCAAGCTGCAACATGAAATAGTGAACCAGCACTAGAAGAAGTGATTGTAGACATTCGGCATAGCAGTGATAAGGTAAAGTGATCAAACATTATCGTTTGATCGTATTTATGGCAGTTTGGGACAATCATTCATTTACAAGGCGTTGGCAATGGAATGATTCAATTACACCACATTTCGGTATCAGATTCATGCTTCTCCAGCATCACTCTACCAATTCTTTGATGATTATTCTCATTTGCGCCAAAGTTCGATGAACAATCAACGTTTAGTGCCAACACGAAAGGCTCCGTCACTTGAGGATGCCCTTCGTAGCCAGAAGTAAACCCTATCAGTCCATATTGACCAAATTGTGTTCTTAATGACTTGTCTCTTGAATAGACAAAAAGCAGAAAAGAAAAAACCGCCCCCTAGGCCTCCGCCACCGAACTTTGAGAAACTTCGGAGCAAATCAGCGTGGAACTTGAATCAACAAGAGCCCACGATCAATCTCATCGAATGGAGCCCTCCAGCTTCACCGAAAGCCTCGAAAATCAACGGCAGCATTTCTAGTTCGTATAGCAGTAGTACTAGTAGCCTAGCATCCAGCAAGAAGAGCTTCGAGAGTGAATCCAACCACAATGACTGGCTGCAAGTGGCTGGAAGCACATTTTACCAAAAGCCAGTTAATGGAATGAAGGTAGGCCCTACTATCATTCGGCCGCAGCCGAAGAAGGTGCCCAAGTTGGCTTCCGGAAGGTCTTCAGCGTCTACGTCAAGAGATGTTTCACCTTTGCCTCCGTTTTTGGCGCCATTGGCAGCAGCTAAGCTCACTAGGACCTCTCCTCCGATGCCAAATATTCCTCCGCCAAGTCCTCCCAAAATATTGAAGGATGATAGCATTTGTGTGGAACCATTTGGGATCGCTTTATACGATTATTCTTCTGGCCAAATTGGTGATCTTGAATTTCAGGTGAAACTTATAGGTGTGCTGGGGCTTTCTAGACTCACATATTAATCAACTGCCCTGTAATTTATTGCCTTCCAGGCGGATGACATTGTCTACTTGCTTCGAAATGTAAATGAGGATTGGTTTTATGGTAGGGTGGACGATCGCGAAGGAATGTTCCCGAAGAACTATTTGGACATACAAATACCTTTTAATAACATAGCATGGAACATCACTGGAACATCTGGCAACAATCAGGGCATGATTGTGAAGGCAATCTTCGATTTCCAAGGGCAACTTGAGGGAGACTTGAGTTTTCATGCCGGTGATTTGATAAAAGTCGAGCGTGTTATTGATAGTAATTGGTTATACGGAATTTGCAATGGTAACATGGGTCAATTTCCTGCGAATTTTGTACATCGTATGTCACAATCTTAATTTATTACCTCTTTGCTAACATTTCCATGCAAATACGGAATTTTCGATGAAATTTACAAAATACATTTAATGAGATTCGTAACTGTGATGTAACAAGGAATTGCATAAATTTATTCTTAAAATAGCAATAAATATGTTTGTATTGCAAAAAATTGGTTATATATAGGGTTTAAGAATAAATGTAGTTAGCGACCATTGGTAAGGCTAGTAGAACCTTCTGGGTATGCTGCAAGCTCTTTGGACGAACTTCCAAAGCTGATACACTGGTTGTATACAGCGGTGGTTAAGCCAATAATAACTTATAGACCTCTCCAGGCGAATGCCCAATGAAGGCTTTAGGCCCTCCAGTGGCTGGCGTGCCTAGGGATGACCCGTGCCATGCAGACAACCCCCACTGCGGCAGTGTTGCTGGACCTGCTTCCACTGCATGAGCAGGTTAAAAGAGAAGGTCTAATGGCGAATGGGACTTCAAAGTTCGGGTCAGAGGGGCTGCCATTCACGGATTGTGGAACTAATAGAAAAACAAGAACGGAAGACCCCATTAGATGGGATGCCTGTGGAATTCCATTTTCGTAGCCATCACTAGACAATCATTGCGTATTCCCGAGAAAAGGTAATCGAGGATCATTCCAAGCGTTAAAGGAGGCATTTGTGCTGGTACACTGACGCATCGATAACAGCAGGAGATACGGGACTAGAGGTGGTGGGTCCTAGATGTAGGGAGGCTATTCCGACCGGTCCTGGACCCTCCGAGAGTATGCCCATTAACAGGTGCGCCCGGATTTGTATCGGTAGGGATTACAAGAAGCAGCGTATCTTCATTTGCTCAGATAGCAAACTAGCCATTAGAAAGCGGAGCGAGCACAGCTGATTCCAGAGTGGTCTGGAACTGCAGGCTGGCATTGAACCAGCTGGCGTGCAACAATATCTGCTTAGCATGGAGACTGAACTATGAAGATATCGGGGTAATATGGAAGCAGACCGTCTTGCGAGAAAGCAGCTGCTATGCTCATATCTGGGCCCATTCCTACCAGCCACCTCCCACGAAAGTACATGAGGAAATAAATCCTGCGAATAAAGATGCAAAAATGCCCACTGACAGGACAGCGCTGGGTGCAGGCATGCGAAGCTGTTCCTGTCCCCATCCACCCAAAGCTAAGGAGCTCTTGCTTCTCACGAAAGGAGAACTACGGAAGGTTACGTCGTCATTCCTTCAATTTGAGTATCTGAGTAAGGGACTCTCTGAAATCTCCTTGGTGCCGCCAAGAGAGCCCTCTGGGTTTTTGAACATGGGTCATAGTACAATAAGCCTCTTAGGCCGCAGTGCTTGGGGGAACTACTCCCTTTGGCCCAGCACACTAATAAAAAAGGGACTTGTAGACTCGTCCACTTGCAGAGTTTGTGGAGGAGGGCCTGAAAAGGCCCATCAGATCCTATACTCATGCAAAGCGCGTTATCGCATCCGGCAGAGCATATGAAAGAGGAGCAGTTTGATGCCCTCAGGCATAATGGCAAGACACCTACTGAATTTTCTTAAGGAAATTCGAGAGGAGTCACTTGGATTCTAAATTAGAGAGTCACAGTAAAATAGGTCCTTTAGGCCAGTGCTCCGCAACCTGTGTGCCGCGGCACACAAGTGTGCCGCCAAGTCAACACTGGTGTGCCGTATGCCCATGGGGTGGAATGACAATAAACCAGTGTAATCTCGACCAATAACTTTGGCTTGCATTACCCAATACATATTCGAATATAAAACATTAAAGTTCATTAAAACAAGCTCAAGTATCACTTTAATTATTATATAATATGTATAGTATTGAATAGAAAGGGAAATTTTCATTAAAAATTTCATGAATAGATCCATTTTCGTTTTGGTGTGTCGCAGAATTCTAGAATAACTCTTAGTGTGCCGCAGAATTCTAGGATGACTTTTAGTGTGCCCTGGCTCAGAAAAGGTTGCGGAGCACTGCCGTAGAGTATTGATATATTTTTAAAGCGGCCCGCGAGTTGATTTGGATCGGCCCTCTCTGCTTTAAGCAGTGTCCAAGTGTATTATAATGCGATTTGTGCATTGCATAATGATGAGATAGAAACAATACCAACCACCAACAATAAGATAGACATTGGGAAATGCTTGTTTGGCTTGCATTAGCACGCGAGCATGTCCCTGATGGAAGAGGTCGAAGGCGCCGTCGGCATACATGCGAATCATTCGCGGCGTCCTGCCAGAGGCGGCCAGATCCTTGCTGATGCGGAAGGAGTAATCGCACTCAAGCAGGCGCTGCTTGGCAACCGCCGAATCGCTGAAGACGGCCGGTCCAATAAAGGACGCCTGGAAGTACCATTTCAACAATTAATTGCATCTCACATCAAATCCACACAACAATTACTGATTTCATGGGAAACCAATCGTACAGAAAGCACAGCAATTGCAAGTGTCGATAAATTAATATTGAAAACGGCAATGAAATAGCGTGTAAGAGGGCGCAAAAGTGATCGGCACTAATCTGGCAAGCCTTGCTGAGTAAATACCGAAGTAGGGAAAACAAACAAGATAATAGAGCAAGGGAGTAATAGATAACTAAAGCGCAGGTGCAAGCTGGAAATAGGTGAGAGTACAGTAGATTGGGTCTTGTACGATACTTTACCTTGGATGCAAATCAAAGTCTGAAATTCACTGCACGTTTCACAAGTTTCAATGCTTCCTGTAGGTCGTAATGCATTCGCAGGATGACACTTCTAGCACATTATCAGCAATCCACGAACGAAGGATACTGTGCCACATTACAATTGCGATTGTATTGCAAATAAACGACAGTCTTAGGGGGATTTCCACCAAAAAGTGGGTTTGGAAATCAACGGAGTTTTTAGTGTTGTTTGTGACAATCCAACATGACAATTCTTGTGCTCTTCAGTTGAAGATTCTTGTAGAACATGGAGTTGAAAGACTAAATTCGCGAAGCCTTATAAAAATTTGCTGTTTTAAAGTTCGCAAAACGTACTCGTCCATTGGGCTTATAATTTCTGATACGGACATAGCTAATAGAAATACAAAAAATCAGAAAAATGAGCAAGTTGAATTCTTCTCCAAAGTTATATAAAATGTTTTATTCCAACCGGTTTCGACTTGATTCAGTCATCATCAGGGTAGGTGCCGTACAGTGCAACCAATACACATTGAATTGAAACTACACATTGATCTACCTCACTTACCTACCTATTATACTTAGGAAATTCTCCGTAATATCTGAAGAGAATCTAGCATTATATTTTGGATTCGATAAGTAACTCCGGGGTTACTCACTTTATTTGAATAAAAAATGCAGTCGTTATCAAAGCATTGTATAAAAATCAATTGCTCATAAAAATCACAAATAGCAATTCCTATAATGATGCAGTAGTGCAATAATAATACAAAAGGCACTAAAATGCATTTTTCACAAGAGTGGAAAACAATAGTAATTGTTCACTCGCCAATGAGTAATAGATTTAAACCTAGCATAACGAATGTTGTCCGAAAGATATCAATATTTAAAAAAATAAATGGAATACACCCCCGGAGTTTATTTCAAGAATGGATTTTACACATTTTGATGAAACATTGCTTCTTCAAATGCGGGATCTTTTTGATTATGATGATGAAGAAGAAGAATATTCTTTATTCGAGAGAGCAGGCTGGTTCATTACAAAAAGTTCCTGAATACGGGGAAACCATACGTGGGACGGACGATCATCAATCCAGTTCATTTTAGAATAATGAGGACAACTTTTCTAGATTTTGAGACAAATTAATTCAATGAATGAAAATAGAGATTCCAGTTACAATATGCTGCCTAATTACTATTTGGTGTTTGGCCAACCCAGAATCACAAAATGTACAATAAAAAGCACTAAAAGGCACTGTGAAATTCGGGGGATAGGTGTATTTCAATTCCTCTGCTCCTCCAATACAATAATTGCATTAAGAAATAATTATCTGATTGATATAAATTTTCGTATATAAATAAATATAATATCCCCGTTCAAAACACTTTCAACCCTTCTTCCAATCCTTGGCAGACTAGATGAATGGCAGGCTACGTTTTTTGCGTGCGCTTTGAACATCCCTCGCCAACACTCAGAACTCTGGGTTTATAAAGCCATATTCCCCTTGCTGCCACCGAAAACTGATTAGTTAATTTATCGTTTGTACCGCGATCGGAAGTGTAATAATTTTGGCTGATTTTTTATATAATACTGGGAGATCTCAACTCCCCTCCCTTACCTTTTTTCCATTATATTAAAAATATTCCATTTCATTTTATCAGGTTGTATACAATTTTCCTTTAGTTTTTTATAAATGTATATGTACTCTCGGGCAGAAGGGCCGGGAAATGCCGGCAGCTCATGCAAAAGCATGAATATAGTTATTATTATTAAATATGCATAAATATCAAACTTACACAGGTATGTGGAACGAAACGAAACATTTCGTCATCAACTTGACAGGTTTTAATTTTCAAGAAAATTCCAGTCGATAGATGGTCGTTTCAAATCAATCCAAATGCATATTCACAACAATCATATTCGACACTCCCCGAAAAACAGTATAAAAGTTCAACAGTGCAAAAGCTTGAAAGTTGCGAGTTTCGAAGTTTGCAATTTGTCGGTGCACTACTGAACCTCAACTTCGACAACGCCAACTGGCTGTAGTTTTACGAATCGACATACGAATCAGTTCCATTAGTAATGCGTGTGTTAGGAATATCGTGGGAATGCTCGTTGTTAGCGTGATTACACATCAAATCATTTCTATACAATCGAGTAGAATTTTATGGTATAACAGAATAATAGAATATCATAGCGTCTCATAACATTCCGCAGCATTAAGATTACTTACTGTCGTTTAGCGATTATAAGTGATTGTCGGTATTTAGCAGAAATGCCAATTTAATTACCATACAATTATCACCAGTGACACATTGCGACTTTGTCCTTGACATTAAATGCCCGCTAAATATGACCAATAATTGCAATAGGTAGGCATCAATTTTAAGTTTGGGGATATTTCTTATAGATTAACACCTTTTGTAGTGGGGGAACTAGAATACCACTACGGTAATCTCTGCCTGTCCTAAGAGGCGACTAAAAGAGAACCCTGCTGAGCAATGGTGCCCGGACATCATCCGTTTAATTACCACTTGTTTTATTTGGGATTAGTAGACTCGTCCACTTGCATAGCATGTGGGGGTGGCCAGAAACTGCCCATCATGCCCATATCCTATGCTCATGCAATGCGCTTTGATACATACGGCAGCGCATATGGAAGAGGGGCAGCTTGACGCCCTCGGACATAATCGCAATGCCTTCAAGGGGGCTATTGAATTTCCTTCAGGAAATTCAAAAGGAGTCACTTGGATTTTAAGTTAGAGGGTCACAGTACAACAGGCCTTTTAGGCCGCAGTGCTTAGGACGAATAGTGCCCGTAGACCCCCAAATATACTGTTCACTGGTAAAAAATCTGCAACACAATTCCCACAGTTCCAGGTCCAAAATTTCGTTATTCGCGGAACCAATTAATACGTATCCCATTTATACCTGTGGAAATTAACCATTCCATATTCGCGGTAATCTTTTGGAACCTAGCCCCCGCGAATACGGAGGTTCTACTGTAGTAGTAGGAACACCCATTTTAGTTATTAAAGAAGAAATTCTTAGTCATAAGCTTATCTATGATAATGATTTTAAGTTATCATTTCTCAATTAATGAGAAATTTCAATGCATGAGCTCAGAACTCAAAACTACAATCGGGTTTGGATCACCTCTAGAGTCAGGTATCGCCTATTATAGAGGTGTACTGGTCAATTTCATCTTCTTCCTATATATTCAAGTAGGGGTTGTAAAACAGGTTTTGAACTAACTTCAGAATAACGTCTCTGGACCCTCTACAAATTTTAAATATAAAAGAAGTTTAGTTTTATGTAAAACCCTTATCTTTAGTAAAGCACCGAATTATGCATCGAGTGTATGTAATTATTATCGATTTGAAACGGTTAACTATATGAAAAATATTGCAAATTAATGATAATTATGTATTAATCACTGAAACGTCAGCGTAATGTACGCATCATTAAATTGTTATTCCGCTATTTATAGTCAGAGACCATCATCAGTTTGAAGGCAGTGTCCAAAGTCTAATTCGGATTTTATTCCGGAATTACATTCTTCTCGAACGTCTAGTTTATCTATTGATATAGATATAGTAAAATTGAGTAAATCGTCTCAAATTACACTATATTATTAATATAGAGCAGTGAATCCTCGAGTGGGAACGATAGTGAGCACTCCACTGATTTCGGGAAGCGGTAATGGACTGTGTAACTATATCTGTTAAATGTAACTGAATACACCTGGAAATGCTACGTAATATTTCTTTCTGAAAAGGGACGGTAGGCCAAACGAGTTTGGGGACCATTGATACGGAGTAATATTTCGCAAAGTGTGTGCCACCGGGGTGGGTTTACAAGGGGGGCCGAAATTTTTAATTATTCAACTAAAACGGTTTCAAAATGAATATGTGTATGTGTGTAATTGATTTACTCCTAAAATACAAAGAATTCGATGGAAATGAAATATTGAGCATGTTCCGTGTACTTCTGGGACTTCTGGGCCAAAATGAACTACTCTTCAGAAACAAATTCGTTGTGACTTTCAGTTTTTTCCATTGCTGAAACAATAATTACTGCGGCTACACCTACACCTAAAATGTAAATAGGCTTAAG
>JAOEHK010011531.1:0-11744 GCA_025447835.1 Labidoglobus nevermanni
CGTCTCGTAAATGTTCTTCGAGAAAATCGTATTTACAAGGAATTTGCAATAAAAACAGATAACTCATGTTATTCCTTGGGAATCACCAACTCAACACTCTGGCTCCCCATCACTTGAAGATGGGTATTCCCCGTGCTTGTCCGCCAGCACGGTCTACGAGTACGAAAAAATCATTAAAATTCGGCCTTAAGGGGTCTATGAAATCTAACATTATTGGTAAGAGGTCGACGGGGCAAATTAGTTTGGGAAACACTGGTTTACATGTTAAAATGACCCCGCTTAACGCTGTTTCGTTTAACGCTCAGCTTTGCTGGAACGTATTCCGAGCGTGAAGCAGGGCCTTCGTGTAAATGACTTGGTTCTTCGATGACAGCTCGCCTCCACGGGCCGTGTGTGCTTATAGGGAGCGCCTCCTCGGCGATAGATTGATAACACACCAGTTAGTTCTATTTGATGTAGCTTTATTCAGCTCACTTCGCGCCAACCTGACTGGACCAAACCTCCTTTGCAGATCCCTATCCTACAAAACGCACTCTTAAAAGGACGGTTGGTAGGGCCTTTGTTCAACTACTTGTACGATGACATTTAATTGCTGCTTTTTAATTTGTCGATGGTCTTTCAACAATCCCGTTTGATTGAGGATGTTGTTCTTATATGGGTGCAACTTACTAAAGAATGACTGATTTCTTAAACACAAAGAATTCAATATATTACACGGGATCATGAGGGATTTGAATGCTAGAGAATTGCGTACTGGCCTCCTTAAAATTTCTACATCAAGTGTTAGTACTTTAATTCTTCTCACTTTACGTTCCTGAATGCTCTCAATTAAGGATTTGGCCTACAATCTGTTTTTATTTCCATTATTGGCGACTTTAGGCATTGCTAGTTCGATATAAAAGCTTTGCTGTTCGCAACACCATAAACTTAATTCTACATGCTATGACGAATGATTATAAAGCGAAAAATGCGGTTTACTTATTTTAATCATTTGCATTGAGCCATTTTACTCCCAATCGAGCAAAATGCTATCCAATTCTTGATCGGGGTAAAACTGCTCTTCGATATTGCGAATCATAATCTCGCCACAGAAGATGCATTCACCTGCAACGATGTTATCAATATCGTTGCGGACCATTTCTCGGGACGACATTCCGGTTGATGCTGTGCTCATGTTATCGATCGTTTGCGTATTCAAAATCTCCATTTGCCTGTGCAGATCGGCGAGTTTATTGCGCTTAGCTGGACCGAGGATGGGTGTGATCTCCTCCACTAAGCAGTCGTTATGAAAGTTATGTTGGCAGGGAAATACATAGAACGGTCGCGCTAGCAGACTCATATTACAAATGTCGCAAACATCCGCAAGTTTAATGTGGTTGTGACTATTGCGAAAGCTTTGTATCGCTCGCCGCACCGATTCGGCCGATACGGTGGCTTCGTTCATCTCCTTCTTCAACTCCTCGATGTCATGGTTGTAGTCCAGCAATGAGCTGCAAATCGCATCCTTAAAGTGGTCGATGGTGGCGAAATCGGAGAAGAATGGAAGGATGTCCTCAATTCGCACATAGTCGCCGCATCGTTTCAGGAAATCTAGCGCCATTTGCATGTCGTCCTTGCCGCTGATGAGGTTCTTCGCTATCAAACACAAGAGGCGCCAATAGACTGCTCAGTTCTGCTAAGACGAATGCCCAATGCTTACCAATCTTAAGCCACAACTTCTTCTTCAGCTCCCAGTCGTGTTCTGGCGCTTGATTGGCGACCGTGATCGCAAGCTCGGTGTTCAAAGTCAATGCCATATCGACGGCTGCCTCCCAGAGGCTGAGCAGGCAGGATAATTGAACGCAGGCTTTGACGATGTTCGCCTCCTGGCACAGGCGGAGCGCAAAGTGCACATCATAATTAATGCACATGACTTCCTGTCCTTGCGCCGACAAGTACTGCATTAGCTTCTCTTCGTCGTTCTTCGCATATAACGCCAGCAACAAATTATGCACGGCTTTCTCTGGACATTTGAGCGCGTTGATGGCAAACTCTAGATACTTGATCGCTTCCTGGCTGTGCACCTCTCCGTCGCAGCTCACTAAGGTCGGCAGCAGTCGCTGCGGCTGCAGGTGGCCTTTCTGCTCGATGAGCGCCTTCACAAGCAACTTGGGTATTTCCTTCATGAGCATCGGCGCGAACTGATAGAACAAGTCGCGGTTATTCTGGCCATTAAGGACTTCCAATGCTGCATGGAAGTTGTTCTTGTACAAATGCTGTCGGATCAACTAAGGATACGCCACAGTCAGGGACTGCTTGCCAGGATCACGAATCCTTACCTTTTCAAAGTCCTTGTTCAGCACAGTCATTTTGATGACATTCAACTTATCGCCGTGGCTCGCCATGAGGTCGTAGATCGGCCCCTTATTCTTGCGCGTGCAATCCGCCAGGATGGGCAGCGAGAGGAACTGCTCAAACTCCTTCTGAATGCTGTGGTACTCTTTGCGCGCGTCCAGCCCGTTGAGGCGCATACCCTCCATCTCCGTGCAATACAGCTCAATGATCCACAGCGCAATCATAGTGATCTGGGCCTTGTCCTGTGGTCGCAGCTTGCTCAGCTTCCTCCGCAGGAAGACCTTGAGCGCGTCGTACTCGTTGATGTGCATGAACTTGAGGCAAATCTCCTCGAAGCTGCTGCGCGCCTCCGCGAACCGCATCGCTGCCTTGCTGAAGTCGCCGGCATCGAAGTGGAAGTTGGCCTCGCGCAGTAGCACCTGGTTATAGAAGATCTCATTCGACTTGGCGTACGTCTTCGCCAGCTCGAACTGCTGCCGGTCGCTGTAGATCTGCCACAGGTTGCGGTCCTCCTCCGTGATGCGAAAGCGAAAGAGGTGCTTCTCCGTCACGGCCCAGATGGTACCCGTTACGTGATCCTTGACAACGCTCACCACGCGCCCGAAGGCCTCGTTGTAGCTGTCCTCGTACACCAGCTCCGCGTTCAGCGTCGAGATGCCTTTGATGCGGTCGATGAAGACCGCCAGCACGTGGAACTGCGTCAATACCATCCCGAAGCACTTCAATTCTTCGCTACTACATGCCGGGTATTTGATCAATGTCATCGTTGCTTCCAAGGAGCGCATATCTTCCAGAGTGTCCACATCTATCTGAATTCAATCAATCGATCTATTACGTTTCTGACTTGCTGTAAGACACACCTGAGCAAAGTAAATGCCCTTCCTGGTCATCCACGCCAAACTATTCGGCGTGATGGAGTTCTCCGACCAGAACTTCAGATCGGAGAAGTCGCTTTCCACTTCTTTGAAGGTGTCGCCTTCGGGAATCGCCAGGTACCGAGTGAACACCTGCTGCAAGAGTGCGCTCTTGATATTCGGGTTCACCATGCCAGTGATAAAGTAGAGGCGATTCGCAGTCGAAACAAAAATGTGGTACTTGCGTGTACCCATCACATTGCAGAAATGAATGCCAGTGATCGGGGTGTTCTTCCCTTTGCCGATGTCGAAGACCTATTAACGACTGCAATTATTTTCCGGCTATTCGCATCCGTCTAGCAAGCCTACAATGTCTTCAGGATCCTTTGCGCCATACAAAGGCAAGTAATTGGGCAGCTTGTAAAAGGAATGAGAACAGCATTATGCGCATACGCCCTGATTTACACCTTCGCTCGATTAACATGTCTGCTCTATGCCGAGGATGCAGGGAAGACGAGGAGTCGGCTGACCATTTTCTATGCGTCTGTCCGGCTATGGCCCATATCAGGAACAGAATAAATATGAGGCAACTGATCTCCTACCCTCTATTCAAGGAGGCTGTATAAAGAGCCCTGAGTGAGGAACTTCCTAAGTGAGAACCCGTACTCCATCAAAAATAAACCAAAAAACATGTTTTACACGATTTTCTTTAACATTGGTGCTTATCTTCCTAGTCATTGATACCTCTTTTATTCTCTGCCTTCATTCCCGAGGGATTCCCCATTACGTGGAAAGCAATTGCAATCTTGGATTGTGTTAAGTATGAGAAATATACCGAGATATAAAACTCAACACTCAAACCGTGTTGGAAAAAATATGGCCAGATGTAGCTGAAGTTGAGAATTGTAGAGTATTGGATTGGGGTGTGCATATTCTCCGATAACGGAGATGGGCCATATATTGATGGCAATGATCCTTACGAAGAAGGGGGTGGCAACAGCGTGCAGCTGCAGCGTGTTTAATCATGCCTACCCATATTGGGGGGGGGGGGACATAAAGCCCTGGCGGCTTAAAGGCGTCATAGTGGCCGACCACCGCACTCTAAGGTACATCGTCAATTCAATTAGAAACCGCGCCATTTTCTGTGAATTCGGAATCCCCTTTCTCGTCGAGATTCGCGACAAGCTCGCGAATAACCTCCACGCTTCAGTGGTGAGTCACTCCAACCCAGCCATCTTCGAAATCTCCCGGTATGCGTCCGGCAAGTCCAATAGGACCTGTAGCCTGGTTAGCAATCCCGTTTCTAATCCGGTTAGATAATCAGGTTTGACTCCTGCTCAACTCTCTTTCTCCGCTCCCGTCTCCACTGCATCAGGCTTAGCAGCTAGGACAGCGTATAGCTAAAGAACGACAAAAGCATAAGGCCGGGGTTTATGAGTCGGTCGAGGACATGCCGTCTGCTGCCTGTCCGAGCGACCGCCCCACACAGGGTTGGCAATCAGCCCAATACACGATAGTAACCCGTATCATGCATTTGCCTCAAATCCTCCTACATCCTCCCTTTACGGCCCCTAAGTTTGGGAGGGAATAGAGGATTGGGTTATTGGGATGGGTTGGGGAGTCCTAGAGGAATGTACTGCAACCTATATTGCCTATATGGTCTTCGATAGCTCAGTTGGTGGAGCGGTGGATTGTGAGTGACCTTACTTGTTTCCACTGTTTTTCTCCATCTAGCAAGATGTCAGCCTCAACTAAAAGACCCTTAGACGTGCCTAATCATAACAAAAGCAGCAGTAATCTCAAGACCAGTGAGGATGGCAAATAAATACCTAATAAGATCGGCCCAGTCTTCGTGTCGTAGTCGTTGGCATAGTTCCATCCGACAGCTGTGATCTCGTAGCTGCCGAATTTTGCGCTCAAAGATCGTAACTTGCTTTGCATCTTTCGCGACATGTAATACAAGTCCTGTCCAAATGCCAGCAATATGTGATTCGCGAAAGGATCCATAGATAGAAGCGTGAGCTTCGATCCCTTCGGCAACGTTGTTTCTTAAATGTATCATTTATTAGAAGCGCAATGCCAAATCAGATCATTGACATTCACCATCGCAATGATTTGGCTGCGATAAATTCATTCGAAGTAGAACATTATTTGCCATTGCTGCTACTAGAAACTTATTAGATATGGCAACATGTGTAATGCGGTAAGCAGGACTGAAGTCCTTCTTGGATTTTGAGAATATGGGCATGAGGGGCTCGATATTCATTTGGATGAAGCCTGAAGTACTCTAAAACGTGATTCATTCATTTCCTGCTTGAATACAAGTCTCTTGTAAATACATCCTTACCATATCAGCAGAAGTCATTACGCTTCCTTTGGACTTCTGCGAGGCCTGCTCGCACTGATCGAACATATTCATTTTCTCTGCTTGCAGGCGAACTGTACCTTTAGAGAAAATACAAACATAAAATAATTACTCAATTCCTTCGTCCTTCGTAAACAGCTTCAGCTGTTTAGTCCTTAAAAGTGTAAGCTCACTAGATGGCGCCATAAAAAAGGATAATGATAAAGACTTATTTCATCATTTCTAATTTTCCTGCATACTTCAGTTTTTTTGCATCTTATTATATCTATATCATGAATTACTGGTTCCCAGTTTCCTCTTCTGGAAGCTGTATATGCTCCCACAAGAAGATATTTCAGAACTGGAAGCGCCCGTTATTGTTTCTCCTTTAGTTATCAGTACATTTATCTGCTTCCTTAGTTTCGCCAACTTTTCTTTCATTTCTATCTTGATTTTTAAGCGAAGTGGTTCTGTAAACTCTGGAGAGTTCCGGAAGTTGCGTCATCCAATTTACCGTTGACAGCGACAAGGATTAAGGCGTCCTACGCCTAAACCTTAGGCGTAAAACAGGATTTATTGACTTGTAGCGGGATGAGTATTCTTGATGAGTTATACAATTGAATTTCCATAAATAATATGACTTTTTATTAGAAACTAATAATTTAAATTTGCTGTTTTGAATACAGAGTTATTAGTCTAGATCTGTTTTTACAGATAAATTACATAATAAACTACCCCAATGATGAAGAAAATGAAGAATTCAAACTGAAATCGTGCCCGAATATGAATCCTGAATCAGTTTTTTGCCACAAAATGGTTGAAATTTCAAATGTCTGAAAGCTGTGGCTCCATATATTGCGCTTATTCTGAATGAGGAACTTGGAAGGACAAATAGACAATTTCAGTCATTTGATCTTCTTCTTCGGAGGTCCGGGTTCCGGTTTGCCTGAACTGCGGGAAGTTCCTGGAACAGGATTATCCCAAGGATTATCAATGGAATATTCAGCAGACCTTTTCAATGACTTTTCAGGATTACTAATTTTATCTTTGGCTTCGTTATTCATGACTATTGTTAGTCCTCTATAATTCAAAATCGTGTTGTTATCTTCATTGGCCTCTGGACTGCCAACATCTTACCCTAATTCCGGAATGCTACCCATTTTTGCAACAGCTCGCTTACAGTTCCGAAGTTTGCTTTAAATTCGGAAACAACTTTTAGCCCTAACGCGGTGTTTCTCAAACTTCTTTATTCGTAGCCCTAAAAACGTTAAACTAGGAAAGCAAACATTTGCGGCACCCTACAGGGTCTAGTGGAAAAGTGAGAACAAGCACGGGAAATTACCGTTATCTGCCAGGATTTGCCTATTGCGCATTGGCCATAAAAAACAAGTACGACTTTTCAAAGACGGAGAATTCCCGAGAGGTCTCCTTACTGTAATTTTCCCTAATCAAAAACAATAAATAATGATAACAAATCAAAAATTTCACGGCACTCTCTCTCTCTCTCTACTCTAGGTTGCCCAGGCAACCGCCAACGGCCTAAAGATATGTGAAGAAAATGCAGCATTACTTTGATTTTCCTTTTCCATTTCCCGTTCAGCCATTGGCAAAAGTAGAATATTTTATATGATTGAATGAAAAGAATTCATCAATTATCAACTTATGTTCAATATTGACATCTTCTGCTTGTATCTAATGTGTAGTACATAATTTTAAAACTTATTTCTTCCATGTTTGCTACCACTGGCAAGAGGAGGAGAGGAGGAAGAGGGGGATCGGGCATAACCTCACTAAGCCAAGATTTGAATAGGTGTGCTATTATTTTAAATAGAAAAGTGTTCAATAAGAATGTTGTCCGTTGGAAGATTCCAATTACCAAAGACACGTTTGAATGCTTTTACATTATTTACAAACATTCGCAGAGAAATAACAGCAAATCCCAATCAGGCTATCGGCAGTGATTTCAAAGTCGTGTATTCGTTTCCTTTTATCAAATCATTCGCGATTATCAATAAATTGAAGCTGTACCAGACGGCAGCTACCTGCGTTACGATTCCGGCCAGCTTTGCCATGTCCCTCTACAGCATTTGCTCGCAGGACTTCTTCGTAGGAGTCTCCGCAATAGGTTTGTAATGGCTAAGCAATGAATCCTTAGCAATTCGCTAGACCAGCGGCCGGCAACCGAAATCTACATACGTGCCACATTTTACATTCAACCAAATCGCAACCCCAGCGCGTGCCACCCAAAAATTAGCTTCAATACTGCGTCGTTGCAATAAAGTGCGACGCCACCCATGTAATAAGGAATTTGAAAAGCAAACGAATTTGCAGAATTAGAATAATTGCACACAACAACGGTTCCCCTAACACAATGGTGGATGATATTCTCAATGCGAAAATTAAAAGAATAACACAAAATCTCGTGTACTCAACTCCCAAGCTTAAGAATAATAATTATAAGGTACTGACATCAACAATAGTAAAGGTATATTAGATAGGAAAACAAAATCGGGTGTCTACTTGCTAGCTTGTGGTGATTGCCCTAAAGTATATGTAGGACAAACGGGAAGAACCTTTGAGGAGCGAATTAACGAACACCATCGTAGCTTCAAGAAGGGAAAGGATGACTCTAACTATGCGAAACATCTAATCGAGCAAGGACACTCCTTCAACCAGAACTTCAAAGTTTTGCATATCAACAACAAAAGTATCAAATTGAACCTATTAGAATCAATGGAAATCAACAAAAGATTAAAATCAAATATCCTCCTCAATGATCAGCTAGACTTCTACAAATCACCACTGATCAATTTGTTCACTATCGTAAAATAACCGTCATAGTCCAACAATAAAAACATCCGCGAAGCTAGACTTCTGCAAATACCCACACAACAATTTGTTCACTGTTGTAAAATAAGCGCAATAATCTGTAGGAGCCACCGTTCATCGTCGGAGCTGGGTCGTAGTAAGCCTGGAGTTTCCGGGGCAACGAGTTTTGGAGACGATGGGATCAGTCGGTTTCTGGTCCCCCCCACAGTAAACATCGTGTCTAATTGCTCCTCCTATTTTCAATAAAAGTTGTAAAACTAAAGTGGTGACCCCGATTCAAGAACGTTTAGTTTCTTACCCCAATATGGTCGTTTCTTGTGATAACGTACCGCAACAATATAAACAGCCGCGCGCCCATGTCAGAGCAATAGTTGTCATCTTCCTGATGAAGACACTCTGTTGTCGAAACACGTTGCAAGAGCAACTACAAAGCCTTTTAAACTCGACTTCTGCAAATTCGTTTGCTTTTCAGAATGGAGTTTAAACTATTAAATGCCACTTCTATCAACTATAATAAGGAATTTGTTGGGGTGTCGCCACTACGCTGGCTTAGTAGTGGTCAAAATTAAGAATTTTTTAAAACTCATATTCAACTTGCAAATTTCACCAAAAATATAAGAAATTTATCCTGCGTTGGCGTGCCACCCAAAATTCCATAAGTTGCCGACCACTGCACTAATTATTTCATTTCGAAGGTATTACCGGATGCACCCTGCTGCATACCTTGGGCTACCTATCATCAAACACCGTTGGCATACTATACGTGCATACCAGCGGTGAAACAGCAAAAATCTCGTATTTGGACACGTGGGGTTCACGCCGGGACGCAATTGTGGATATCAAGGACATTGTTCCCTTCAGCGAGCAAGCTAGATCAATCACCGACCCTCTGTACTTGAAGCTAGCGCGCTACAGCAGTAAACAGAAGCTGAAATTGAGTGTGAGGTATGGAGAGGTGTTGGACCAGGCAAGTTTTCAACAGATCTTCTTGTCTAGCAAATAAAGCGATAGAGAGCGTATATATTCACACGCCTAACTCCATCGGTAGTGGGCGTAGGCACGATTTGCCTCGCATTGCTTGTGCAGGTCCTGCTTGCGCTTGATAACCCGACCGGTGTTATTGGATGCATCCACCAGCTCTTCTGCCAGCCGGTCCCAGAACGACATCGGCGCCTTCTTGTCGGAGCCGGCCTCGATGAGCCATTTCATTGATAGGAATTGCGCCTTCTTGGCAGTAACAGGCACTGGCACCTGGTACCTCACCCCGCCCCGTTTAATCGGCGTCAGCTGCATGATCGGCTTGCAATTGTGCACAGCGCTGTGAAAGATGACTTTGGGGTCCAGCTGGATGTGCTGCTTGGACCGCTCGTCCGTCGTCTTGTGGTACTTCTCTAGCTGCTTGCGCTTGATGGTCTCGAACGTCTTCTCGACCAGCGAGCGCGCCAGCTGCTTGTCGCCGTTCCTCATGATGTAGTTAGTGAACAGAGCCACGTCGTGGTCGTAGAAGAGCGAGCAGGTTTGGTGGACTAAGGCAGCACGTGTCGGCACGTGCTGCAGCTTGCGGATTTCATCCGACTTGTACAATTCCGCCTGCTCCTCCTTGGTGAACACCGGCTGCACGAAGTAGGATGGGTACTGAGACATTCCATGTCGTTGCGTGGCAAGAGCACTGAAAATTGCCACATGTTAGGGCAGCGGCCGGAAACCGAAACCTACATGCGTGCCACATTTTACATTCAACCAAATCGCAACCCCAGCGTATCTCCCCCGAGGTAGGAAAGAAATTTCGGAAGGCCTAAGTGTCAGCAGAAACAGAGAAGGAATAGGAACGAGCACCGGGAATGTATCACTATTCCTGGGGAAGAAACTATCAAGCGCCTCCAGTCGACTTGCACTCTCTTGGGGACATACAAGACTAAGGGAACTCACAGGGCTCATTACGGGTTACTGCGGGCTCAATAAGCACCTAGCCAGACTGGGTCTGCGCGAAGACCCATATATATGTCGATATTTATCCTGCGTTGGCGTGCCATAGCTTGCCGACCGCTGTGTTAGGGTATAATAACGTCTTATATATAGTACATACATACGCTTCCTGACTCCTTGATACCTCCTGAATATCGGTAGCAAACCAGACATTGCACAAGGGCTCTCGCATTAAGGTTAATTGATGACGCTTCGAAGGACACGACCTAACCTCCGAATTGTTCTCACTGAAGTGTCGATGTTCAACAATTTCTGCAATTTGCTGTATCACGATCCTGCTGCAATTCGCTGAAATGGCCTTGTCTCCGCAGACACTCGCGAACCGCAACAAGAAGCACTTTCTGGGTGTGCCTGCACCTCTGGGATACGTCGCTGGCGTGGGACGAGGGTAAGCAAACGGGTTTTCTATTAGTAGAGTGGTCTGTGAATACCTTTCACCCCGGGTATCGCGGCCTATAAGGCCTATTGTACTGTGACCTTCTAACTTAGAATCCAAGTGACTCCTGCTGAATTTCCTAGAAAATTGAGTAGCTCCCTTGGAGGCTCCTCTTGGATATGGTGGGTCCTTTCTAGCTCCCCTCTGCAGTTCGGCAAGTGGACGAGTCTACAAGTCTCAACTTACTCAGGTGGCAATTGAAGGGATAATGATCAGTGAGAAGGCCCAGTTCTCCTTTCGTGAAAAGCAAGGGCTCCTGAGCTCTTTGTGTGAATAGCAACTGGAACAGCTTAGCCTGCCTCCGCCTAGAGCAAGGCTTGCCAACCAGAGGCCCGCGAGCCACATGTGGCTCTTTTAGACGTAGGCTCTCTGAAAATTCGTGATAAGGTCGGTTTATTATATACCAGGTGCTTCTAAGTGCCGCAATGTATCACGCGCCTCATTCACACCCTTGAAGGAGCCGAAAATGGAGGCTCTTCTGTACATTTAGTGTGCCTCCTTTCAGCTCCTGGCTGGCTCTTTTAATGGCAAATTGGCTCTTCCTCGCTAAATGGTTGGGTAAGGGTATCCCGCCAGTGTGCATTTTTGCATCTGTGTTTTTATACTATAATTTATTTCTTCCTGTGTTCTCGTGATAGGCCGCAGGTAGGGAAGGGCCCAGATATGATAGAGACTGCGTCTCTCGCGAGATGGTCCGCTTATATTGCCCCAGATACCTTTGCGGGTTACATGAGAATCTCACGAGCGATTATCATGAAATTCATACGTACCAAATCCCACATAGTGAAAATCACACAGAGGGAAATTGACACGTGCTGAAATCATATATATATATATATTCACTACCCGCTCTACCGCTTCTTGCAGTGTGGGGTTTCGTAGAAGAACGTACTGCAACCACGTCTTTCAGACGTCGTACTGTCCTCTTTCCACTGGCCGCTCGGTAGCTTTCTCGTGTTTT
>JAOEHK010011542.1:0-11741 GCA_025447835.1 Labidoglobus nevermanni
TTGGAATTCACTTTCATCACTCGAAGTTATTTGTGCCGATTCGATGTTTGAAGCAGAAATATTTACATTCTGAGAGGTGGTAATAAAATCGGTTATTAACAATTGCTTCGAAAAACTTTAATTTTATGCGAAGAAATACAGACACATTGTGCATGTGTAGCAAGTCAGCACATAAGCTCGGGGTTCCCCGTGAGATGTGTACACAGCGCACTTGTTCAAACACAGTAGCATTTAGTAGAGTGCGATAAAAACAAAAAAAACTTATTTGGAAAACCGTGTAAAAGCGAAAACGTGTAAAACAAGTACCGTGTAAATCGGAGGATAGGTGTATACTCAAACTAATAAATTGGCAAGACTGATACGGGTATACTTCTTGATCCGAGCAGCCGAGTAGCATTCTTCACACTCGATGTCCCTATAGATGGAATATCGGATCAGTATATCATAAAGTTGAATTTGTAAAAATTTGCAAATAACGCAGATTGTAAAAGTGCAAATGCAGTCAATATGGTTGAAAATTGTGTGCTTAATAATCATTCTACTTTAGCAAACATTCTAAAATTGCTCCAATGGCTTTGGCTTGTTGACGTTGTTAGCATGTTAAAGTATTATCTATTCAAGTTAATTTAATAATAGACACTGAAAGTGTTCAATTCTCACATAATGACGGAAAACCTCGAAAGGGCTACCGAGTGGCCAGTGGAAGGAGTACAATAAGGGGCCTGAAAAGACGTAGTTGCAGTACGATATACTATGAAACCCCAAACTGCTAAGAGCGGTCGAAAATATATGAATATATATCATAAAACAGAAACCATATGAACCTTCGGACATACACAAAACGGCTTTCAGCGGTGAATATCGACATTCTCCTGATTTCGGTCTTTTACAGTAACATATACACTTCTAGATTGAATGGGCACGCTCTTTATGGATTGCTCTTTAACTAGCTGTGTGTCGTCAGAAGAAGTTTTCACGTCCTTTTGTACCGATTAACAATTTATATGCGTTTCGCAACGATTCCTTTTACGACTCATTTGCGTTGAAATTCGTTCAGGTCTATTCTGCCTTTATTCCACTCGCTACGTTGGCGTCGAGTCTTGAGGTAGGAAATATAAACTTCTGGCCGGTGACTGCAGACAATAAAAAATTACGACAATACAATAAATCCACCTTGTCCGCGTTTATAATGGTCGAATAAACAGATATTGTTGTCGGTGGTATTGTAGATGGCAAGCGAAACAAAAACCATTTGAGTTTGCCAGAGACCCCGATTCTGTAGGCGAGTGGGTTATATGGAGGGTAAACATGGTGGCGGTTTTGTGACGGAGCCTGTAGTGGGGGCAAAGGCGCCAGTAATGTCTGCGAATTTTCGTTCGATTCGTGTTAAGTTTGGCAGGCTCTACAAGCTGGAGGACGACTTCATTTCTGTCTTTGATTCTGCATGTATCGTGTGAACAGAATCCCATTACTCTAGCGCCCGAAAAGTTAGATAATTTCAATGATATAAAAATGAAATATTTGTTCTCTTAGCACCCAAAAGGCAGATTTGAAAGTTTCGACTTAACTGGCAGGTCCTCAAATTGGATGAAATTTCAATACAAAACAATATTTGCATTGTTAAAACGAATTAGTTTCGAACATAAAAAATTCATAACTGATCAAGCTGAAAATCAAATTTGAAAAGAAAATTGCTTCGCGAGAAAATGTGCAAAGTATTTTGAAGTTGATGGCCACTCTGCGCTTCAGTCTGTAGACTCCCTCAGGATTACCCTACGAGCGCACGAGGGGACAAACAAACGCAAGAGAAACGCAGGGAGAATCTGCCGACATACTAAACGTCGAACGCGAATTACAAATTAAATTTCCGCAGCGAACGAAGCACGAAAATCTACAGTCTACACAGTTTTCATCAACTTCTTGCTGATTTGCGTCGGCTTTCATTGCGTTTTTAATTCGAACTCATTTTGCGACGTCGTTTTTCAAGTTCGGCGCCTGCTTCCCGATACAGCGACGGCATTTTCCCACCGCTTCTTATTTTCACTCAATTTTTACTCGCCCTAACTTATCTCATCAGGCAGCTTGTTACAGCGCGCTAAGAGTTAACATGATCTACCATTTGCCGCCGTGGAAACAATTTTATAAATATTCGGTGTCCACCCTTTCCACTTTTATGCAGTTCATGCAGTAATTAAATCTATAAAGTGTTAATAGGGACCATTAAACATCAGGCACGTCGAAATCGTGGCAATGTCTTCATCAGTATTTGTACGCTCAATAACATCGACGTGGCATTATTAATGTTTGCAATAAACGCCGAAAGACCCGAAATCAAAATGGAAAAAGGGAATAAAGAAAGAAAGACGATGTAACCCCTGGTGACTGCTCTGCAGACTTCTTTTCAGTTTATTGCTATAGACTATGGTAGAAAATGCGAGTCGCGAACGTGCCGAACGGCGTTATTAAAGTTTATTAAAACCATTCATTCCCGTTCTTTCCGGTATTTCAAACAGAATGAAGGCGTTTTTCCAACGCTTCCCTACTTAAAGCAAACGTTAATTAAATTTATTAAAAATGTAAACGCTTTGGAAGCTGCATACTTGTAGGTAAATTAATGCCTCAATTTTGGAGAGTAATCACGTCTAATAGAACAAATTGCTGGGATTGCAGTGAAGCGTGTTTCATATTTACATATATGTAAGATAGTCGTGCCCTGTATCTTAGGTTGCTGTTGTTATGTTTGAGGTTAGGTAACGACAAAGCTGTTTACAAGCAGCTAAACGTTCCCAGGGATCAACCCTGTCGCCGCTGCTTTTCAGCATCTTTTGCCACGATATCCCCCAGTCCGGCTCTGTTATCACCGCAATTTACGCGGACGACATTGCCCTTTTGAGCTCAAGTAGTTCTCTCAAGAAGTTGAACCTCTATATCGATAATCACCAGCCTGCCCTTCTATATTGGTACGCAAGATGCCGTCTAGTCATCAACGAGTCGAAATCGGTGGCCATCTGCTTCACAAACAAACGCACTCACCCCTCCGCGTTAAAGGTTAACTCCCAGGTAATTCCATGGAGAAACTCCGTGAAATACCTTGGAGTCCACTTCGACCGCCATCTCACCTGGGGCACCCACGTGCAATAGATCCGGCAGAAGATGCTCGCCGCCTTCACGAAGCTGAAGCCTTTCTTCGCGAACCCTCGTATCCACACCTCCACCAAATTGCGGGTTGCAACAGCGTGCATCCGCAGCCTGTTCACTTATGCCCTCCTTATCTTGGGGGGCACAAAGCTCTGACGACTCACAGGGGCCGACCACCGCACTCTAAGGTACATCGTCAATGCACCTTGGTCCATCAGAAACCGCGCTATTTTCCGTGAATTCGGAATCGCCCCTCTCGCTCAAATTCCAGCCATCTTCGAAATCTCCCGGTACGCGCCCGAGGAGTCCAACTGCTACGCAAGGCCATGCAGCCTCGTTAGCACTCCCACTATCTCTCAGGTTAATTAATAAGGGTAGATATTTTCTCACGGGCTTGGCTCGACAGTTCTTCTCCGCCTCCGTCTCAACCGCGTAAGGCTTAGCAGCTAGAATAGTATATAACCAGCGAACAGCCATAGCATAAGGCCGGGGTTTAGTGGGTCGGTCGAGGATAGCACTGCCTTCAGCTGCCTGTCCGAGCGGCCAGCCCCACATATCGGTTTCCTATCAGCGGGTTATTATCGTGCATTTGTGCATTTGCCTTCAATCTCTTAAAAAAGATAAACGTTACGTAGCCAACTACCGTGTAATTTAATTCATTTAGGTATGTAAATGCTTAGTTGGTATTATATTGTTGTAACACATTTGATGTACAAATCTTTTAGAATAAGATCTCGTTGAACTGGTTAAGACCAATGAGAACACGTTTGAAATTGCCGGATTGTCCGAGGATAAGCTAATTTGGTTTAATATACCAGAAAATGTTAAAAGCATACAATACCACAAAGAACTAATTGGGAAGGGTCCAGTGAAGAATGTTATGAAGGCCATACGCCCTCTGAACGGATATAGAAAGGTGGTTGTTAAAGTAGATGACAGAAATTTTTTTATCGAGAAAATTAAAGGGTTGCAATTGAATGTAACGCAGGAAAAAAGAAGTTTCTTATGGAGAAATTTGGCTTTATACTCATTGTTGAGTTTCGCCACCCTCCATTGAGGTTTATAAATCACTTTTTAGTTGGGATTATTCCGTATTCCTTGCTTATCTTATTTGATCGCTCTGATAACTTCTCTCCATATCCATTGCTTTTTCTTGCCATCTTTGTACTCCGCTGTTCTTGGTGTCCTCTACTACCTCTTCTGTCCGTGTCCTTTTTGGACGTCGCCTTTTTGTTCTTGTAGGTTTCCATCCGAGTATTTGTCGTGTTGTCGCTTCTTCGCCTTTTCTCCATACATGTCCTGACCATCTCGCTCTCTGTTTTCTTAAAACCTTTGTAATTGTATCTGATTCCAGTCTTTCTTCTGTTTCGTTCGTGTTTCACATACGTTTTCTTGGTTCATAGATTGCGGTGGTGTTGAAATGGGCAGATGGAAGCATTTGTTTCCGTTTTGTGATCACCGCCTTGCCGTCTTGTTAGGTCAATACGATGTGTAATTTGTCCGCCCAGAACGTGAAGTTCTGAGGGCCGGCGATCGTCAACATTTCGTCTTGATTCAAACATTTGGACACGATTTGTCGTGAAAACCGGAAAATCGAGGGATTGGTAGGAAGGAATTTCTGGCATCGTGAATTATTTATGTACTGGATACGAATTAACATCGCCATTTAGTTGCCAACCGGAACTGTCGTCAACCACTCCTTCACCTTCCCAAGTTGGAGCGCTTTGCTAGTCTCCGTGTTTATTCCCTGATGCATCCTGTATTTTTCCGTCTCTATTGCTCTATGCAGGACATTTTCTCATTCTGTACAACTTCCTCTTTGAGCTCGCTTGCCAGCAGTGCTTCAGAATAATGGCAGAGATCCGTTCTTTGTACGTTTCGTGTTCATTCCACCGTATCTGATGCTTGCTCCTGGGCTTGGCTTGGCGAGGACGCAGCACTCATAATTATAAGTACGTACATCTATTCTCCGATAAGGGTGTTCTACTTTTCCCAATGTACACAAAGCACCTTTTATTTCTTTCTTATGTTACTTAATATGTAATAGCTGGAAACACACAAATTCAGGGCAGTAAAATCTATTTGTTCTAAACAATTTTACGCTTATATTATTTTATCAGATGAAATTAAATTTAATCCACTCGATATCGATTATCACAGAAAGTAAGTAAATGTTAGAAAGTCTAATCAAAAGTGAAACAAAAGGGAAACTTCTGTGGTGATCACTTTATGAGCAAGAAGCATCTGCCAATCGCAATATAATATTGTGAAATATATATCAACTACCCGCTTGTATTCAGTTTCGTATTTCTGAACTCTTGCAGAGAGTCGTGCGAATATTTCAATAACAAATTTCTGAATGCCGTGCTTTCAAGTTGTCGGTGTTTCTTTGTCCATGACGATATTAAAGCCTTTGAGAGTGATAAGTACTTGCAGGCATCTGAAGGGCATGGGTTTTATTATCCGCGAGGGTAAAAATTAGCAGTCTTTTAAAAGTGTCGCGTGTCCAAGTTGCATAATTGATGAAATTTCATAAGGAAATCTACTCTATGGTAGTTTGAATTCGTACTTTTAAGCATTTCAAATTGAATCCGTTACCATTGCAGTTTTTTTGCTCGAAATTGAAATTAGCATTAATGGCATGCTTGTGACATAACGTTCCTGACTTGTAGCAATTTCCTGTTTCCGTGAGGGCGACAACACGACAGCATGAACGAAGTACTAGTTGTGCCATTTGACTTGGAGATTACGTATTTTAATGATGCAAATTAGCACTGGTGAATTTTCAAGTAGCGTATATCAAGCCATCGCCTCTCTGGACCTCCTTCGCACATCATGCGTTTCAGAGAGCAGCTAGGCTAGCTGAACTGGCTTCGGTTTAATATAGCATCCACCTTGGAAGCACCTTGTCGGCAAACTTCACCCACCAACTGCCACTCTACCGCTTCACCCGTTTTGATCATCATTAATCATTCGCTATCTTCATCGCACCACTCCTTCAAATGCCACGTTCTGTCTCTGTTCCGCTCGCTCAAATGGCAACCATCTTATGATTTCCAGACCTTGCGGATGGGTGCTCATCGTCAATTAATTAATTGCGTCGACTTCCTTCCACATTCCGCGATATTTGCCAACAAGTTGGCATGTGCACGCGAAGACATGCCCCCGAGGTAATTCCCTAATCGATCCATTCGCTTGTTGCAGGGCGGCGAAGTCCTTCAGGAGAACATTTCCGCAAACGTGAGTGACGACACGGTTAATTTGGAATTTCAGCGAACGGATGGGACACTCGTTACGCAATTCATCGATTTTCGTAATGTGAGTACTGTTTCGATATCATTTCTGAATTACGTATGAAGAGAACCAACGGACAACCGCTGAATATATTATATCTATTATATAAAATCTTGAGTATGTACGGTCGTCCGGATAGTCGTCTAAAATACTCAACGGATTGTAATCAAATGTTGCATAAATGTTCCGAGTACACCGGGGAAGGTTTTTAGGAAAATGGAATTTTGAAAAACCCATTGGTTGCCAAGATATGACAAAAAGGCATAATTCCCATTGTTGCGTTAAGCAGCCTGAGTGGCGTCACCACGGTCGCGGCGGGAGGGGTCCTCACAGTTGGCTGACGTGCTCATCGCGTTCGGCTTGAACAGCCGTTCTCCATCTATTGCCGAACCAAACGAAAAATAGAAGTTAACTGTAATTAATATTTCAAATTCAATGCCAAAATTACTTGAAATATACTATTTAATAATTAAATTAAGCGATTCCTTTACGATACGATGACGTAAATAAATAATATGAATAAGTCCCAAAAATTTACGTAACCCCGCGTAAAGCGGGAAATTCCTACAAAAAAACGGGATTGATCAGCCAAAATCGGTACATTTCTAAAAAAGAGGAAGGTCTCTAAATAGTGGGACTGTCCAGCCGAAATCGGGACATTTGTAATACCGGGTCAATCCTTCTAAAAGCGGGACTGTCCCACCAAAACCGGGACATTTGTAAAAAGCCGGACAGTCCTCTAAAAAGCGGGATTACACTATTAGAATCGCGATATTTGTAAAAAGCAGGATAGTTCTCCAAAAAGCGGTGTTAATCTCAACAAAATCGGTACGTGTGGTCACGTCAGGCAGAAGACTATGCAGTTTTGGAAGGCAGGTGTTCAGTCCGAATCCACGCCATTACAAAAGGGGGTTAAAGAAAATTTGCAAATATTAAAAATTACTTGAAATCGGGATTTTAATTTCAGACCACCCCGGGCAACGCCGGGGATATTTCCTCTAGTCTCTTATATAAAATCTTAAGTATGTCCGGGCGTAAATACTCAACGTATTGTAATAAAATTTTGCATGAATACCGGTACACCGGTGAGGGTGTTTAGGGAAAGGGAATTTTGAGAAACCCATTGGTTACCAAGATATGCCAAAAAACGTAATTCCCATTGTCGCGTTAAGTCGCCTGAATTGGTTCACCAAAGGGGTGGGAGGTGAGGGGCCCACATAGCGTCAGCCAGTTGTGCTCATCGCGTTCGGCTTGAACACTCGTTCTCGATCTGTTGCCGAAACAAACGCAAAAATACAATAGAAGTTTACTGTAATTGTAGTTCAAGTTCAATGCCAATATTACTTGAAATATATTATTTAATTAAATTAAACCATTCCTTTATGATACGATAACGTTAGAAATAATTTAAATAAGGATGACCCACAATGAAAGCTAGAGAAATTTGCGTAAACCCGCGTTAAGCGGGACATTCTTGCGCAAAACGGGACTGTCCCGCCGAAATCGGGTCATTTGTAAATAGCCGGACGATCCTCCATAAAGCGGGATTCCCTGTCAGAATCGAGACAATTGTAAAAAGCAGGACAGTCCTCTAAAAAGCGGGAATCTCACCAAAATTGGCACGTGTAGTCACCTTAGGCAGAAAAGACTATGCAGTTTTGGAAGGAAGGTGTGCGGTCCTAATCCACACCATTACAAAAGGGGATTAAGTAAAATTTGCAAATATTAAAAATTACTTGAAATCAGGATTTTCAATTGAGCCCACCCCGGGCAACGCTGGGGTTATTTCCTCTAGTATAAATATAGACAGAGAAAACAGCAATTTGTGAGTCCTGAATACCTGCAGCAAAACGTCTAAACGCGGTTATTAATTTATACTTCTAATAATTTCCCATTGGGACCCAGAATTTGAATTACGAGGCGGGCGTGCTACAACTAAGTCTAATTTATGTGGCCGGTTCCCAGTAGACGCAAGGTGTCTCGTTCTACCCCAGACTGCCAGTGCGTATATCACACTCGCACGTAATCGAGTAACTAACCTTTGTTTTTATTCCACGTGCAACTGGCGGGAGGTCCTTGGACAGACTGCTCCCAGGACGACCCTATGCTGCATTGTGGTGGTTGCTATTTTCTCTTCTAGGACATTTTACTCGAATTTGCGATTAGAATGGATATTTCATTTTTACCATACATCTGCAATCACAACTGACCACAAAAGTGTGTTTATGGCAGCAATAAATAAAAAAGTTTTTAATGTGCGATGCATGGTGAAATATTGTTGTTTTTATCACCGTTATATTCGAAACCAAAGCTACACACGGATCACGATTGGAAAATTAAAATGTCAAATAAACTCGATGGGAATATTCAATGATGATTGGTATAGATAGTATCCATAGACGAACATTGTGGAATTGTGTATTTGGAGTACTTCATCTTTCTGAAAAAGTTAATCCAACCCAGAACAGCCAAGTCACGAGCTTGTGACTATCACGTAACTATCACCAGGAATCACAAATGAAACGTAATTCCGGATACAGCAAAAGCGAGAACTAATCCGAACATCCACAGTATTACAGATAGTTTAATGGGATAAACCCTATTGTGCTTCCTTTCTTCTCCCTTCTGTAATATCTGGCTGCACGAACGAATCAAAAACCAGACAATATAATACTATTATCCATATATCTATCTATCTATAAATGTATGCCTGCCGTCCGTCTGTTTGTATGTTCTTGATCTACGCCTAAAATAGAAATAATTCGATTAAAATGAAATATGGGGCAAGTTCCGTGTACTCCTGGAACCATTAACGCGAGAAGAAAAATTAAGAAGACCTTATGGTTATAGCGAGAATATATTTAAAGTCATTACAAATAATGCGACATATTTTTGCACAAAATCCGATCAGGATTAAAGAATATTGTTATATAGATTAAACAGATATTTATGATCCTGTTAAAATTTCCGAGTGAAATAAACTACGAGGCAAATGGAGTAAACTGAACATTTCTACATTCTCTTATTTGTAATAGATGATGCCTTAATTCACTTGAAAGCGAGTGTAGAGGAGATATACACTCAAATGATGATCCTTATCGCGGCGAATTTCTTGGCTACTTCCTAGTGTGCTCCATTGAATGAAAATCAAAACATCTTGCAGATGGTTGAAACGCGTTTTCTAGTATTTCCAAGAAAGTTCTGCACGTTTGAACGTTTGAGCGAATTCCTCTTCGACATTTGTTGATAACAAAGGGAGCTTTGCCGAAAAGCGATGACGGGATTCGCTCTGAGTGTGGTGGTTGTATACATGCACATCGCATATGCGCAAGGAATCAATAGGAATCCGCCAGCGAGGACTTCGCCATCCTGTCTGCACGCTGCGGAAAACTTTGAAAACATCGCCGCACGCAAATCGCCGTTTTCCACGGCGTTGATCTTCGTCGACTTGGAATATTTTGATTTGCCACGAGTTGTTTCGATGGGCTTTCAATGCGGGATGAACAGTTCACAACCCCAGAATGCAGACTGCTATTCGAATCGAAAGCGTCAAGACTTCAAGCTTCAATTTAAATGCTTCAACAATTTTCCATGCGGCAAATCTAGGTTGAAATTGAATGTTGTTGAATCGACGTGGACAATTCAATCAAATCAGAACCGAATTCGATTTCAAATCATTTCCGCATACCCCATTCTGTTGTCAATTATGCATTCTTGTCGGGTCTAGTTTGTTGCACCTCTCTGTATGAAAGACATGCATGTAGCGGAGAAAAATCCAATTGAAAAGCACGCTGGATAGATGAGGAATTTCTGCGTCCCTGACCATTAAAATTCATGAGGGTTAAAAGTGGTTGCTGCGTGGACCGATCCCATCTGAAACGTTTCACTACATTTCCTATCTGCTTCAGAGAGAGCATTATTTATATGCACCGTGCTTCCATCGGGCTTTTGTTTACACCCACACCAGGAATAATTGACAAATCCGAAAGGACTTTTATGCCAATTTCGTGAACAAATTTTATTAAACCTCCTCGCCAATTAAATTGCCTGGCTGTAGCCTCTGCCGCTCACCCACCGCTGCAATATTGTTCATAGTATTTTCAAAAAGAATATCGCTGTAAAATTATGCAGCTGCAATTGTAGCACGACGCAATTGTGTAACATGTGATGTAGAAATGTACAACAAAAAAGCGTGCTAACAAATTGCACCCGCAATGCGTTCACGAAACGCTAAACTCGAAATGAAAAATTTGCACACTTTCCGTTAGTGCTGCGAATGCTTTGTTGTTGTTGAGAAGACATGAGTGGATTGTAATTGCATGCTGTCACAATGGATTTCTTTGCGTTTGTTTCATTCATCCAAACCGCATTCGAAGAACAATTGTCGGAGAGTGCATCCATTCTATTTATCGATCGACTACAGAGGATAATTAAGCATGTGTGAAGTTTCGGTTGGAAGCGAAATTAAAAGGGTGATTAATCATTGGTATAACGCAGCTGCCATCAGGACTTCACTCCAAAGCACTCAGTTGCACCCAACCTTCGTCAGGCTCGAACGTCACACGCAAAATTACTTGCAGTTGTTGTCCTGTCCGCGGTCTGCTGTCCTTTTTATTATTACGTAATGTTTAATACTTGAAAATGCCCACCTCTTCAAATATTTACCCTTTACGTGCAGTCCAGTACTTTGTTTAATGATTTATTTCACAATGCAGGGCAAATTAATTGCTGCTTGGAGAAATGTACTGCAGTTGGGAATCTACGCCACAATTTCTGTTTTAAACGTAATTTTACTAAAGAATAAATAAGAATATCATAGAAAACGTCACAGTGGATTAGCATCAGAAATGAGAAGGAATAAAGAAGTCAGTAAATCTGATAATTGATTTGAATTTAAAACTGGAATTGGTCAAGTTATGACCGTTCTCACCGACATGGACGCTTACTTAACTTAAATTTGCGTTGTACTGACAAGATTTGACGTATAAATAAGGCTAAAATACTCGACTAGATTGATAGTTTTACCAAGATTTTCGCAAAAAAAAGTAATGGTGCTTATACTACTTCAATCTCTTGACGAGCGAATGGGGTACATTCCATATTGTAAGTAAACTAAGATCCCGCTTTACGCTACCCCGTTTAACGCTGTTTGGCTTTAACGCTCTTTTATTTGGCCATTCACATAAAGTTGCATAGAGTATAGATATTAAAATTTCTTAATCATTCATTTGCTTTGCTTATTCGCTGCAGTATCCAAACCTGCCGATAATTATTTAACAAACAATAAGAGGTTTTTGGAAGAAGTATAA
>JAOEHK010011553.1:0-11740 GCA_025447835.1 Labidoglobus nevermanni
TCGTAATTTGGAAATTTTCGTGAAGCGCGGGGCCGGGTGCGGCTGCACGCGCTGCACCCGCGTTGCGCCGGCCCTGCCCGTACCTGTTATAAAAACATAGGATACGTACCGGGTATACCTGTACCCGTACCGTAAGGGTGTATACCGGGTATATACCCGCACCCGTACCTTTTATAAAAACATAGGAAACGTACCGGGTATAAAAGGTATATACAGAGTATACACCTGTATCTGTACTTAATTGGTATTATTGGGTAAATGCCGGGTACGTACCTCTGAGTACCCGGTACGTCACGTAGCTCGCTAAGGCCTAGCTGAAAAGCTGGCTGATGCGTTTTCGAATCAGTGGTCGAATTTCAAGTCGACAAAATGCCAACTTGCCCATCGTCTATTGATGGAGCTTTAACGCAAATGAAATGAACTTTTTACGAGCCTCAAGGGCGGCGCACTGAGTGTATTAGTTTTCTTCCTTTTCCGCGACTTCTTGACCAATCTTGGCAATGACGTTACGGTTGGGAGCGCGTCGTAAATCTCCGGCATGTTAATTAGATGTGCATAACTTGTAATTGGCAATTTAGTCATTTTCACATGACGCATTAATCGTCGCCAATAATGAAGATACGAAGAATTAGTTGCGATTCGAGCTGGTGAAGTGATTGCCATTTAGAGGTTCATTTACGTGTTTTTCAGCGTTCAGATGACTACGACACGAACACCTTGTATGCGCCTTGGTCTCGTTGCGTTTCTTGCAACATTTACGCGCAATTTGCGCATACAAATGGTGCGTGCATACGCAATGACTTGCAGTCAGTGACGTGCGCCATTAATTCTCGCTAATTATCTCGCTCGAGAACAAGTCATCGGCTCTAAAGGCCGGGCGCTGATTCTCTGCGCATTGCTCATTGCCTGTCGAGTCCTTCGACAGCGTCCTTTGACACGGTGCGTGCTCGGGACGTGCGAACCACTGTCTCTGATTTAGTATTATTGCCTGCGCCCCCCACTCGGCCGCATGCGGGTTGTTTGCTGCTGCTCAAATTGATCGCGATTGATACATTGGGGTTGCTTGCATTCCTAAGCTCTCTGTTGACAGCAGGTGATCAGAGGAGCATCGAAATTTATTTTCATTCCCAATGCTATTTTCATGGCAATTTGCATCTGGAGCGTTCGCACACGTGGGGGATATTCAATGATCTATCAGCAAATGCATTAGCGCCATGAATTACGGAATGATGTGGCTTTCCGCTACTTTGGATACGCGACAGCAAGTTCCTAACCGAACTTTCGTCCAAGATGCTGGCGTCAATGAATTTATGCCCTGTTTACAGCCGGCTACGGGGGCGGCTGGAACTGTACGCACGTGATATCCATTTCCTCGACGTCTTATATCGCTATTGCGTGTTTCTCTGAAAATCCACGATTTCTGTTGCGCAATTATAAGCAAATTATCATCATTCATGAGGAAATATTAAAGTCTAAAAATTGCCATGTCGTAGGGGATGTTTTGGCATGTGTTAAACGATTGCGGCAACAAACGGCCAGAAATTAATTGCGAATGCCAGCACACGGCGGGGTGCACGATCAACCCTTAATTGCCGCCTGCGCTGGCACGTGACTCAATGAAAAATGATGAATTTTCGGGACCGGAGGCGAAACTATGCGTCCGATTGGCATTTATCATTCGGGGGTGCAAGCTTTACGCCACAGCCCTGCATGGATAATTGACTAATAACTCTTTCGTGTATTTTCCGAACGTATTTGTTCTTTCATCAATCATTATTCCTACTCGAATGCGTCGTGCTCAATTTATGCGTAATCACAAGGCAAGATTGCTTATCGCGTTTTTCCAATGTGAGCTGACGCGGCGGTTTTTTCGCACCCCTAGACGTTGGCCAATGAGCTAAGATTCGTGCTTAACGGCGAACTGAATCCCTGCAAGAGTCACAGTCGATTCAACAGCGATAAGATGTTCGACCTTCCTTGAAATGCACTGAAATAAGCGTCACCTGAATCTGGGTGACACGTCACCCGAAAACGGGTGACGCGGCAGTCATCGTGCTCAATGATTTGGAATGAATAATCGCTAATAGCAGATGCAAATACTCAGCGAACATGTCGCTGAGCGTCTGCAAATAGCAAATGGTAGACGATAAATGTGTCCATTTATATCCGGGTGCGAAATCGTCGCTATTTGAGGAACGTAATCAAACGCGCAGCGTGGCGCAAACAATGAGCGAGTGCGCACGCCTTCCTTTCTTCGTCCAATTCGCGAGAATAGCAATTGCGCGAGTGCATGAACCGTGCACAATGTGCGCATGTAACTCACGTGCGAGACCAGTCAGCAGAGGTGCATTGCATTGCACTCGCACATTACCGAGAAACGGTAAGCTTATAATTAGCAAACGACTCGCTCGCTCTCTACAATCTGTTCGCAGCACGATGCTCGAGCCCGCATCTCAGCCACATGGCCAACGAACACACTGTAAGTGGCGGAAGAGAGAGACAATGCAGAGGTAAGCGGTAACTGAATGCCAGGCTCGAGTGATCTTGAAACATCCTCGATCCAGGGTGGTCCCGATGAGAGATCGACTTAGAGTGCGAAGGCAAACACGCAAACTGAGCGATTCAATCAAACGAAAGCAACGATGGGAAATGTTTGCCATTTTGCTGATTAATGCATACATGCATCGAACCACCCCCTGATTCAATTGTTCGACACGAGATGGCCAGCCGAGTGCGCAAACAGGGGCGAAATCGCTAAAATCAACATTCGGGAGCTTGTAATGCAATAAGGCAATTACGCCATTCGAATAAATACGCCGACACGTCCACACGAGGGGTTGGAATAGCAAGTCGTGTTAATGTGACGAAGCTACGTCAGCAATTCAATGAGATTTTCGTATTGCCACAATTGCTAATAAACATTAACGCACATGGCAATGGAGACGCTCAAAGCCTTAAAGATGTAGCGATGAGAAGAGCGCCGAAAGAATGCGAAAGGGAGCACAATCTGATAAGCGTGGGGATTTGAAAGTTTCCTGCATTCGAGGCCCGCTTTTATGTCTGTTTTTTTATCGCAGCCATCCTTAGTGTCCTCAACATCTGAAGACATTGGCCACAACTCATGCGGAGAGTAAATTTCGGTTAATATCATCATCTTTAATGTCTGTCCATGTTAGTAAAAGCAATTTAGCAATTGCGCAGCTCCGAAAAGCGAAATAAAACGAGCAGCTCATTAGTTATCTTCAGTCACAAGAGAAATTATTTACGTTCTAGTGCTTGAAGCAATATTTATGATATCGCATTCAAATGGGTGAAACCGAAAAGTAACCTAACCTAACCTAATAGTAATAAGGAAAAGGAGAGACACCTTTCGCCGATAATTTCTGGCACTTTGTATAATTTAATCGCAACAAGAATGTGGCAAAGCGTTGGCAAAAGCGCCATCTTGGCGATTGCTCAATTTCTCCCTTGAACAATTGCTCCATTACTCCATCACATGTCCTTATTAAATTATCTCTCGCAGGTTCAGCTCGCTTGCGTCCCACTCGACTTCATCATCTTTTGACGACACATGGTGATACTTCAGACTGTCTTTTTGAGCCAACATCTATGATAAGGATGATGATGACTCAAATAGCCTTCATTTTTTCGTTTTATTCACATTCTTTTTAGTTTCTTGAAGCAAGGATACTCGGTGCATTCTTGGTAGCTGTTTTAATGAACAAGTAATTAATTCATTAAAGCCTTAACACCGCTTTGCATCTGCAAGACAATGCAAGACACCGATGGTAATTAGGCGCGTTAATTACAGCCGTTGCACTTTGAATGCCATGGGAGAGCAAAAGCGGCGGCAATTTTCACTTCATCTAATTATTATCGCTAGGTTGGAAAGCTCTGAGAATGCAGCGGCGAACAGGAAAACAGCGGTTTATGATAATTACGCCTGCCTTAATTACCATCGCCATGACATCATCATTTTCGCGCCGAAAACAAAATGTCACCTGGCACATTCTTTTCGCTAAATTAACTCGATGGCGAACTAGACAGTTTTGAATTATTCGTGACATTGATGAATGTGATGCATTATTTATCTAGACAATACTTCCGATGTGTGTGCTTTATTATCCTTTGTGCTTTCGGCGCTAAAAGCGCTCATCCGCCACTTGTGTGCTTGTCGAAGTCAAACGGACCTAATAAAGTTTTGCAAGTATTTGCTTGAGCAGCTCTCCTATGTGATGCTAAATCCTCAAATCCTTATGGGATACATCCTCTAGTCTAGTCGCAAATGCTGCCTGTTTACTCATTGCTACCGAAATATTCACTGAAAACTATATTAAATTTTCATCTGAAAGCAATTCGCATCAAGATTTCATCCAGCAAGAAGTACGGACATTCAAATCGACATCGTCTGGGCTGACAGACGTTGACTTGGTTATGCAAACATCAGTGATCTGCTGCATTATTTCGGCGGGGAATTCTTGGTGTTGTGGAGTACGAGGCAATTTGGGGTTATTAAATATTTCACGTTGCCAGTGGGCACGATTTAATGCTGGACCGAGGGAAATGCGCAGTTCTGCTACAATGCACCTGGAAGCCGGCAGGAAGCACAAAGCGAAGCGAACGAGGCAACAAGAAGAAGAAAAACTATGCGGGGCAGTCGGGATTTGCGCTAAGCTACGGCTGGACCAACTTGTGATTATATTTGTGGCATTTTCAATAAATGCTCGCAGAGCTTACGACTTTCGCAATGTTTCGCAATTGCCATTCTGTAAACATTTCCAGTCAGATGATAGACAGATCACGAGCAGATGACTCTCTGGACATCATGTGTGCAACGATACCACCCCAATCGAACTGGGTGACTCATATCTTGTACCAGATGCATCAAACACAAGTCATTATGACCAGTTTGCGAATCTAATGTGTGCGAAACAACTTTACTGACACAACCACCACCCCATATACGCTATAACTTTCGAACTATGAGGTTTTTCTAATTTCTTTTTTCACGTGAATGGTCCCAGGAATACAAGGAAGACTTCCCAATATTTCATTTCGATTGAATTAGTTGTATTTTAGGCATAATTCAAGAACATACAGATGGATAACCTATTTTAATGTTTATACATATATGATTTAAATTAGAGTTCTTGTTGGAGTTGGAGCTTTTTATTGACTAAAACTTAGTCAATCTGACATTTATTGCAGGCAGGAATACTGTTTCAGTCAAAAAGGATTTCATTCGCTTCCTTCTCATCCACCTACTGCATTATTGACGAGTCAAAGTTCAACGATCATAAATCTTAATTAAGCCTTTTTCCTATTTACTCAGAGTGTGGATTCGCGCTACATAACTGTATGAATAAATAAACTTGTGAATTGAGAGATGAGCAGAGCTGGCAATTGGCGAATGCGGAAGGAATCGATCGCTGAAACTGCTGACGAATCAAATATTGTGCGAATCGAGAAAATACACTTGCCATAGATTTATAGTGCAAATGCTGCAATGGCATCGTGAAAATTTATGAATTTTCCGGCAATCTCACGCTGCGACAAACGCAGCCGATAATAACGCGAGGACGAGGACGAAGACGAATGCAGCGAGCGAAGAATATCTTGGTCTGTGCCCGCTGGCGCAGATGCCCATTTTCCGCGCGTCGCTTTATTGCGAAAATCATATATTTCCATCGAGTTACGAGCACATTAACCGGAAGCAGCCAGCATTAACTGGCGATTGCTTTGGCGGTTCTTTTCTGATCGCGGTCTGAGATCAAAAAGATTGCAATACAACGCCATATTTCCTTACCTGGGTAATCAATGCATGTTTTCGCGTCTTCTCCTGATTAACTTCCCCACGAGGAGCGCTTCTGTGATCGTTGCTAAAAGTTTCGTAAACAATTCTGTCTCAGATGGCGTTTAGGCAAATGTGAAGAAGCATTGGACTCGATTCAAAGTTAAATGTTCACGAAATGAGATTGCGAATATACATTGTGTTCAGCAACAAATTGCAATTATCTCGTTGGATTATAAACAGTCTATATTTATGTGAACCACGTGGCATGATGTACATTTCAAACATTTGGTATGTTTTCGCTGTGTTTTCAACAACGCCAAACTTTTCTCGCTCTGCATTCGCAATGTGGCTGCATTTAGCATCCAATTCACTCGGGGAAATGGCGGCATCTGCAATAACTGCGAAAATCTTATGTGTCGTAAAACAAAATATGTTGGGGTAGGTGGTTTTCCCAATGGTAGAAAACTTTACAACTTTCCCAATTCTCCCTCTCCCTCTACCGCCTCCTTTCTTCGCGTTTACCAGCATTTTTGCAATTGCATAATCTCACAGTTTAACTGCAATCTGAGGACGAACAAAGGCAAAATCGCAAATCCAATGTAATTGTAATTGTAATTTATCCAATCTACAATAATTCGCTTTCGTAATAATATAAATACAATGACAGATTTATGATTAAATGCACTATTACGACGATAATAGAAATGCATTCAGCATCTGAATCATTTAGGCAGAGACACGTGTCGCATCTGTGTGTCACGTGACATGCACGCAACTAATTGTCCTTTGAAGCGAAGAAATCAATCCTAAAGACACTTAATCTATGAGGATTGCAATAATTTTATTAAATGAGTTTAACAGATTGGTTGGCACTGCAACGCGTTTCGGTACACAGTACCTTCATCAGGCAAATATGAAATGGGTAGTATAGTGTAGACCTATTTATACAATGCTAACTAATTGTGGGTGTAGGGGGTATGTCAATACAAGTTTAAGAGTGGGGAGTTACAAATGTCAAGTTGATCATTGAGTAATGTATCAGATTTTGCTCTTATATTGATTTCTAGACACTCTAATAAATTAAGTTTGAGGCTTTTTTGTTGTCTATGTAAGATTTTGAATTCCTGGTTGAATGAATGTCCTTCGTCAATTAGGTGTTTGGCGTAGTTCGAGTCTTCTTTTCCATTGGTGTAGCTGCGTTGATGTTCTTTTATCCTTTCTTCAAAAGTTCGTCCTGTTTGTCCTACATATTGTGATGGGCAGTCCCTGCAAGTTAACTAGTACACGCCAGATTCTGTTTCTTTTCTTGTTTTATCTTTGCTGTTATTGATGTGTCTATTGTGGGAATTGTTAGTTTTGAAAGCAATTTGACAGCCTAATTTGTTTAAATAGTGTGCTACTTTGAGTGAAGTTTTTCCGGAGTAATGTATGTAAGTATGTAAATTATTGCAATCCTCATAATGTTTGAGTTTAAATATATAAATGCCAATTCAATAAATTACACTTAATCTAACCTAACGTAGCCTAACCTAATGTTGCGAATGAATGAGGAATTGAATTGGAAAGCAAGTGGAAAAGCGAACATTTACATTCAATGAAAATGCTCATTGTTGCAATCCTGGAATTTGCTCTTGCGTGTGTGTATTGTTAGCGACTAATTTGTATTGCGACAACTTTTCGCATCTCCGCAGGGCGTCCAAGAGTAGGATGCGAATGCTTGCGGATAATACAGGCTTAAACAAACGCAAATAGACACTTCAAAAGACGACGACTTGAATACACGCCACCCTCGTCGACACGCTCGAGTTGCGCGGAAAAAACGCAATCGCAATTAACGGAAAATATACAAAAGCCCCGGCAACCCCCATCCGTACTCGTGCCGATTGAAATCCTCACTGGGATGCTGGATGCGGTCATGCTTTCTTTGTATTTCATCGCTGCACAGCGAATGTAATTACTTTCATCTCGATTCGCAGCAGTAAATTGGACGACAGATGATGACCTCAACAACTTATCAATATGTTATTATAATTGATTTATGTCTTCATTCGAAATTGTCGCTTTTATTGAAAAGTTTCTCATATATTCAACTAGGAAATTGTTTAATTATTAGAATTTGAAATTTCGATTTAAACTGATAATTCAAAGATTATCAGAAGTATTGGTTGACGATATAACACACAGAATAATGTTTCCCTGGCTGGGTATCGAACCTAGCACATTGGTGTGGAGTCTCTCGACATTAGCACTACACCACATCTCCCTTGATGAAATTTGGAAAATGAGAGGGTTCATTGATACTTTCAGTGGAATTAGATGAAGGCCGGAGGTTTCTATAATGGTTGATTGCTAGAAATATCCGAATTGATCAGTCTGCCTCTCATTTTTCTTACTCATCTCATCTCCTTTGATTTCTTGCAGTTTTGAACGAACAAAGGCACAATGGACTTTCGGCGCAATCATTTGGCCCACGCCGGTAAGCGGAGGACACCGCTTCCTGTCCTGCCGCCCCGCATCCCGACGCCGATGCCAGCGTCTTCGTCTTCCTCCTCTGCCGCTGTCAATAACAATAATACATCAAAGTGAGTGCTTTAATTACGCTGTTTGTGCGTTCTTTGTGCGCTCCCAAATTGATAAATTTAATCGTTACGTTTATTTATTGATCGAGGAAGCCGGGACGCTATTAAATGCAGTGACAAAGTGTATTGTTGAACGACGGCTTATCGCATCTTTGGCGATAAGCAGTCGGCTAAACAACTGTTCGTTTATTAATGAACTCGTGACTTGCAACAATTGTAGCTTATGAAATGCAGACTTTGATTGACGAGCAGTGATTTTTATCATTTCTTTTCATTTCTTTTCCACTTTAATTTCAATGCAAATTTCATTCAATTGCTTGTTTATAACAAGTGGCCATAGCCAGAAGTTGCGAATGCAAATGAATTTAATCAACAGGAAGTTGATGATATAAAGTTTCCTTGTGCAATTATTTCAATGATAATGGCGAATTTAATGTTTTCTTGCTGCAACTGCTTTCAATGGAATCAAATACGCTCAAGTTTAACATTCAGATCGGCAAAAGGGCTGCCAAATATTTATTTATTTGCAAATGCCATAAATAAATGTCCTTCTAATGCAATTTACTGCAGCAGAAATTACAATTAAAATAGAATATTGATTTTGAAGCCAATGAATTTACTTTTAAAATTAGTAATTGAATAAATAATGATCATACATCATGTCAGAATCAATCAGAATCAGGGAAAGTTTATGACATGAAAGGCTACTAAAAAATTAGCAAATAAAGGGTAAAATATACATTTATATGCATTTTAAATGAGATTTCTAGATCTTGCAGTTCTTGTTCTATCTATTAATTGCAAAGATGATTAGGTTCGTCCTAGTAGGAGTAAGGCAAGGCATTTTAGTTTGAATTAATAGAGAATGACAATAGATGTCGCTAGTGTATATATCACTAGGAATTAAAAATTTAACCCAATTTACTTTAAAATGTATTCGAAAGCGATGTGAGAAAGGATTAACACAATTAATGTGTTAATTAATGATTCGCATCGTGAGATGAAGGTTGATAAATATTTATCATAGTGCTAATGTGCATAATTTTGCCGTAGTTCTTTTCGCTCGTTCGAACGGCGCAATTTAATGACGGCTCGTTAATGCATATCGCAATCGCATTTGCATTTTCTCACAGAAGGCCGCCTTCTTGCCGGCAAGCCACGCGTTCTTCCGATCTTCACTTAATTCCGCCAGTGCTTATCTCCGGCTTTCGCAATCGAGTTGAAGCCAACGTTTTACATAATTTATATTGCTTACGCATTCAACGCATTCATTGCTTCATCATTTCTTCAGCAATTTTCAAATTGCGCCGTCATCATTCTCGTTATCACGAAATTTAGCTGAGCATGTAATGGCCAATACATTTCCAGTCAAATGGGAGCCTATATTTAGATGTAGAAAAATGTTTAACTGATCATTTACATTACTAAACAGTTTTGTAATCATTTCTTTAATTTTCTTATATCCCGTAATTTGAAAATGTTGAAACTATGACATCGCACTGCCATCTTTAGAGCAATAGTGCTACTACATGAGATCAATACTCGAGTTGCACTGAATTGCCCGTAGGTGGCAGAACGCACACGATTTTGATAAATTGACAAACTTTGTTAATTCCTAATCAAAGTGCCAATGGGCTAGAGTCTAAAAATAGACAAGAATCGTGACTGGAAACTTTCAAGAAGCGGAATGTTAAACTACAAGTCATCGAGGCGCAATTTTGATGTCCTTACGGCCTTTGGGACATTATGTGACTTGCATAGCTTAAAACTTTTCCCATGTTGGGGTCCGATAAAAATTTCAATTAAACTTTGCCGAATGCTTCATTACTTCTTGCATATTGAAGCAGTTCGAGTTACGGTTGTGTATATAGGCATCCAGATATCTCCAATAAACAGAAAGTGTCCAATGCAACATTTCAAACGATAGAACATAGATTCCTGCTTGCACCGCATCGAAATTTGTGATAAAAGCTCGTATCACTGATTGATTACTACCATGCCAAGCTCGTCAACTGAACCATTTCGTCAGAGATGCATTCCTCCCTCCATTTCCTGTGTTTATGCACTAAAGCCAAAAAGGCAAGTGTTCCAAGAATTGGGATGCTCAGAATGCGATCTTCTGCATTTGTGCCCGAAAGTCTGGAGTGTGTCTGGACATGATTTATTGCGTTCGGGGAGAGCATATTCGTTTAACGTGACTTAAATTTTAAATCGTTTTATTGTTTTAGCCCCACTGCTATATTGCGTCTCCCCTTCCGGCTGCATTTCTTCTGCTTGCCCTGCTTTCCTTGCTTTCTTTTCCGGTTTCTGCTCATTGCCGTTCTGACAATGCGAGCACGCGTCCCGGGGAGCCGCATTGTTCTTTGTCGCCGAAAAGGGCAGCGCGGAAGCGAGGATGGACGCAAACCGGAAGTTGGTTAATAATGCCAACCAAGCGCGTCGCCATTAATCATTAGACGATTGCGACTTGGTGGTATTGGAGGAAGCCGCTCGGCTCCGTGACAAAAAGACCGGAAGCGCGAATTTTTGCTATTAATTGAGCGCAAGTAATGGAAATGGAGGGAATAAAGATATTTGCGGCTTAATTCGCTGATAATATGAAAAGTTTTCATTCGTTCAAGTGCCTTCAACTTATTATCGCCGGATTATTACTGCTCATAAATCAGACTTATAGTAATGTTATCATGGCGATTGCGCGTGAGATTTTCTTCAATTGCCCTCGATTATATTGACGGCACTTAAGTGAGCCTATTATCCTGATAAATATGAGGAGAAGTGAATGCAATCGCTGTCATTAATCTACCACATGCAAGGATGGTCAAACTATACTTCTGACCATCCAGATCCAATTCCAACTTTATTTTGAAATAATGTGTCATTGTTACAGGTGCAATAAAGATTCGCAGCATCACGAAATGGCGTCTTCAGGCAGCAGCAGTCGCCATGTCTCCAAGCCATCTTATAAACGTCTGGATAACGACGCCAAAGCCAGCTGGCTAAATCCGCGATTAATGTCCAAAGTACGTCAATATTTGTTTACTTCCACCAAATTATGCAAATATTTCTGATACGCCTGATACGACTAATTGAAAGCTCGAGTTGAAAACACAGTAGAAGCTTCTTATTCGCGGGGGTTACGTTCCAAAAGAATCCATTCATTTGAAATTTGAAGCATTTGTGGATTCGAGGGAACCGCGAATTAGGAGCGTCTACTGTAAATATGAAATCGACAATTGCAATAAAAGCAGCGATTTATAACCATGTACAGTAAAACCCCGATATAACGATTTCAAGGGACCGACGTGAAAAATTCGTTATATCGGGGTTATTCGCTAAATCGGGGTTGTCATGATGAAAAAAGAACTCG
>JAOEHK010011564.1:0-11735 GCA_025447835.1 Labidoglobus nevermanni
GACTATATATATATTTGAAATCGGGAGTTTTAATTTGAGACTACCCCGGGCAACGCCGGGGCGATTTCCTCTTGTATCTATATATGTCTTTTTGCTGTTTTGTTTTCGATTTGCACGTATTAACATCGAAAATTTCGCGATTTCCGTTTACACGGAACCGATCTACCGTGTAAATCGGGGGATAGGGTATAAAACAATGAAATAACGTTGCAACGTAATATGAAATTCCAATCACATTGTTACATGAAATGTATATGCTAAATATATGTCTACGCTGTAATCATGGAGGTTTCAGTGTTCAACAAGGAAATGCAGTTGCAATTGTATGCAAATTGATTGCTGACCTACAATATCATAAATCATATTTTAGCAAGAAGAGGCTATTGAACTAATCTTTCACTTTACCTAATTTCACAGTTGCTAGTGTTAGTACAAGTTAGTAAATTGTACATGAATATGAAGTAGCTTTGAGAAGAAAACAATCTCCTCAATATCAATATCAAATTCACTCTCCTGCTTTATCAACTAGTAGACAAAAACATGTTAATTGTAATGTAGACTTCCGCGCTGCATGTTTATAAATATGGGTCGCAATTGCATTGCTTCACCAGTGTACATTTACGAAAGAAGGTATCGGCATGATTGAATATAATTCAAAGATTCGAATAAATCGTTGAAAATGTTAGCAACAGTTCGTAAGTTTTGGCCCCAATTGGTATGGCATAATACGATTTTGTTAATTGTTGTTAATGCCTGCGGCCTCTATGGTTACTACCTAAGATTTTTTCAAATTCACTTATATTCTCGTTTATTCTGTAAGTTGAAGTTTCCTTGCTATGCGCGTGAAATTAACAAGTCATCAAGTTATTTTTTATACGCATTTGGGTGGATTTGGAGTAACTGCCGGTCGCCATCGGTACTTTGCGCATCGTAGTTTTAAAGGCAATGTTTTCTTGGACATCCTTCTAATGCTCATGACTACAACGGTTTTTGAGCAGGATATCTATCGATGGGTGCGGGATCATCGTCTTCATCATAAGCACACCGAATCGGATGCAGATCCGCACAACTCAAAACGCGGTCTATTCTTCAGCCATTGCGGATGGCTAATGATACGCAAACATAGGGAAGTTTCTGAAAAGGGCAAAAGCATTGACTTGAGCGACTTGGCTTCCAATCCAGTGGTGATGTTTGAGCGCAAATACAATATGCTTCTTTCATTTCTATTCACATTGGCAGTACCTGCCTTCGTTCCGTGGTATTTCTGGAACGAATCCTTTCGAGTTGCACTTTTCTACTGTACAATCTACAGATATGCCTTAATACTACATTCTACCTGGAGCGTTAACAGTTTCGCCCACATGTATGGATCGAGAGATTACGACACGTATGAAAATTACTGATTTCAAATATCAGTTATTTGCGGTTCCAAATTACTTCGATTTTAGAAAAATTGCTCCGGCTGAGAATGAATATGTTTCCTCGGTTGCATTGGGTGAAGGCTATCACAACTACCACCATACATTCCCTTGGGATTACAAAACAGCGGAATTTGGAAGCGACTTGAGCAACTTGACAACTCTTCTTATTGATTTCTTTGCATGGATTGGACTTGTAACAGAACGCAGTTCAGCCTCGTTGAGTACAATTGAGAGAAGGAAGGAACGCACTGGTTCCATGATAGCAACAACAAAACATAGTCTTAGAGGTGCTATTTATTTCATTTGTATCCTATTAATATTTGCCTGATGAAAATCTATCAAATCGATCCTGTACATCTAAACCAGGGCAACCTTTTGGGTATATAATACCATTAAGGGCCGCACCTATAACCAATCTATTAAGCATTTTCTGGAATCGACTTCTATCACCCAGGTATTCGTGGTGGTAAACGAAGAGGATAATTCAATGAAGATTGTGTGATTTATTTGAATAAAATGCAATGGTGTTAAGTGATATAATTTCAATCATGGGAATAGCTCAGTAAACTGTTTTCATACAAAGGTGCACGTAGCTTACAGCGTGGTTTAACTTATCTTACACCCAATTTTTTTTCAATCTTGCACCAGTAAATTTCTAAGTCGCCCACTTTCAACAATCAAAATGCCCCCCGGGCACCCCCACCTTGGAAAATACTATCATAGATAGTCGGAGTTATCTGTTTGGTTATTATTGTGACTTAATGAATTCAGTGAGGATAGATGTGTCTTCGTTCAGCGCTTTATTCCGACTGATCCCTTTTTCGTTATTGATTCATTAGGTAACCTAAGCGATAGCCTACTTGTTAATTAACTATTGACATTGGATATAATAGTTATTGAAGTGCACATATTTATTAACAACGATATACAACTATAACCAGAGCTGGAGAACCAGTGAATGAATCGTGTGCTCAGTAGCGGAGTTGAGAGGAGACTGACTCCCTTTTTAAACGTTCCGTTCCGACCAACCCCGGGTTGCTAAGTACCCGCCGCTTTTCTCACAGCCAACTTTCAACCTGGCCAAAAACCTGGGCGACACGACAAATCGAGTCACCACAGTTATCATATATGGTCTGCCCCACTTTGGGCGCCTTTGGGACAGTGATGTAATTTCAATCGTGGGAATAGCTTGGGGCGAATGTTAATTTACGGATAACGCTCTAGATCCCGATTCTGGCACATTGTGCACGATTTTTAACACAAATGCAAGACGGAGCTAGCTCGGAAAACTTGTTTCCATACAAAGGTGCACGTAGCTTAGAGCGTGGTTCAACTAATCTTACCCCAGGCTAACCTAAAAACCCTTTTTCGCGCGTAATCTACTGAGTGTCGCGGAATCCCATATACCAGGTGTTACAACGTATTATTTCTTTATTCCAAACAATCTTGTGAACGTTTTAGGATCTATGAGTAAAAATAATCAACAACTAAAATAACGTAACTTCTCAGACATTAACGTAAAAATCAATGAACAGCACTTTGATAAATTTCAAATTAATCAAGTTTCTCAATAATTAGAACAAGCATATGGCATATAATTCGATCGAATCATTCCAACAACAGGGTCATATACTGGTTGAGAAAGTCCTCTTCCTTCTCGAGGGTCAAATCCAAATGATCGTCATCGACCATTGAAATGTCTTGAGAGAGGCGGGACCATGCTTCCTCTTTCAGCTGCTTCCTTTCTCTAGTTTCCGCAACCAAGTTTCGCTCAGAATCTAGTAAAATATTTCAATTCTAGCAAAGTAATGTCATTTGTTGCATGATTACCTGAGAGATATTCACTCGATTCGTCTTCGATGATTCCATTGTTGGTCAAAAGATCTTCCGCAGCTTTCATAATATCACCTTGGTGCTTTTTAAGTGCAACGCGAGCCATGGCAGGATCAAATCCAGCCGCAATTAGCTACAGAATAAATTAGCTAATGATATGATGAAAATCAACTGATGATGGTTTATACCTCAGGAATCAGGTCATCGAGCAACGACAAAAATTCGCGGCTTCGCGTATTGGATGACCCAGGCTGCGGATGTTCTTGAATATACTGAATGCTATCAGAAATGATGTTATTTGTCTGCTGCAAAGCGCGCCGAGCCTGTTCCTTTCCATATCCCATATTCACCAGCATATTCAAGAATCGGGGATCTACGTATTGCTTGCCATCAACACATCTACCCAATTTTCGCTTCTCTCTAAGAATGTGCAACAGTTCAATTTTATCATTGTCGATTATCCTAGCCACGTAACCGCTCGATAGCCGACTGGTAACTCAGACTGCCCAAGAGTCTAGTAACTTGGGTTCAATCCCCAGCATAGAGTTACCATTATTGAGCGGCCAGTAGAGAGAGGACAGTACATCTAATATGGCAGATATGGTTGCAGTACGCTCCTATACAATTCCCCAACCCATCCCAATAACCCAAATCTATCTTCCTTTTGAAGGGGGGCGTACAAGAAGGATGTACAAAGGGCACAAATCGTAGGACCTAAGTGGCGCGTGTGGTTACGTACTTCAAGAAAACAATAACATTCTAGCCCAGGGATGGCCAACCCAAATGAATTCGCGGGTCAAGAATACCCGTTCTGCTCCCGACGGACTCTAGAAGATGTTCTCTTAATGGAAAGCCTGGTCCTTACCTACTACATGACGGGTCTGTGGCCCGTGGGCCTTTGGTTGGCCATCCCTGTTCTAGCCACACGAACGATAATTTGAACGCTTAGAATGTACATACTTTTGTAAAATTTCTTCTGCCATTGCCTTTTTGCGGCTTTCAGATCGCTTCACGCGATTTTCGTTGATGTAATTTGCTGCTGAATTTACATCTCCGTGGGTAGCACGCAGACCAATGCGCGCTTCTGCCAAGGAATACCCTGGATGAGGATATGGTTGTTAAAGAAAGAAAAACAAGACTGACTTATCACATCATTGTACCTAGTTCCACTAAACTGATAAGTTTATCATTGTCTACTTTCAATGGCATCAATTCGCTTTGGCATTTCATAAATAAATCAAGCGCATCCTGGCGTTTGTTCTGGTGGTAGAGGACAATTGCTTGCATAAGATGCAAGCGCATGAACAACGCGGATTCATTGCCCGAAGAGCCTTTCACGGCAATCAATCGCTCCAAATTCGGACCATAGCTCTTGTGGAACATATCCTCGCAGCGCTTTAACCTTTGGAATGCTTCTGGCAAATGCACAAAGCTTTGGAGGCATAAGTAGCACCAAGCAATATCCAAATCCAGCAATGCATAATTATCAACAGATTGTAGTAACTGTGAATTACATTGGCTGCAAACAATCAGAATGGAATACTCTAAGACTCTGCTTTACGCTGCCCCGTTTAGAGCTGATTGATTTGGACAGTGGGATTCACATAGTTGCATCGTGTATGGCAATTTCTCGACGACTTGGCGACTTCTTACGGAACGCAGGACAAGACTTAACTTTGCAATAAAAAGGGATAATTGGAAATGCGATTTCTTAAATTTTTCAATAAATTTTTATCCGGTGTTCCCCTGAACTCCATTTACCTCAAGGACGGCCAACCCAAATGAACTCGTGCACCGCTTTGAAAATATATCAATAGTACCCGGGACAAGTAGAGGGAATACCCGTGGGTCTGCCACCGCCGGACTCTAGATTACCCGAGGTTGTCCGTTGCAGTTCTCTTAATGGAATACCCAGGCTATCCTTGGCGGCGGATATGCATGGGTAAACCCTGGTAGTCCTTACCCACTACATAAACTTCGGCTATTCTCCGTCCTTGTTAGTTCCGCGGGCCGCACAAATGTTTAGATGCGACCTGAGAAATACCCTTTAAATGATGGGATATTCCCCGTACTTGTCCGTTATATCTCGGCATAAAAATGGCTTGTCACTATGGCCCTATAGCTGACACAAGAATTTCCTCAAATTGATCGATTGTTCTTGAGCCAGGAAAAACACAGGAAATACCATATTAAGCCGTGTTTTTCTTTGTTGTCTTTCCGCCCCCATTCCAGGTAAAATATTACCGCCCCCGGCCCATTCATTTACACTTAGACCAGGGACGGCCATCCCAAATGAACTCGCGGTCCACTTTGAAAAGTAAGGAGAATACCCGTGGGTTCGCTGCCACCGCTACCATCAAACTCTGGAATTCCCCGGGCTTGTCCGTTGCCCGTTTTCAGATGTTTTAATCATGGACACCCTGGCCTATCCCGGGTAAATGGCATGTAAAGTCAACGGATATGAACGGGGAAAACCCTTGGCCATGGCTAAGTTAGACGGGCCATCACCGACCCCCTAAATTGCTACAGCGCCCACCAGGGGCGGTCGTGCCCACTTTGGTAATGATTATATTATGCGATTTTGTAAAATCTCATAGATGTGCAATGCACCTATCGGCAACACCGCGTTCGAGCAACAATGTAATTGAGAGTCGCACTAAAAAGTCAGTCTGAGAGTTGCACTACTTCTACGTTTTGTTCAATATATGCATTGTTAGCCAGTTGTACTTAGTTACTACGGTGTCACCCCCTGTAGTGGAGGGGGGCTAGAATACCACCACGGTTATCTCTGCCTGTCGTAAGAGGCGACTAAAAGAGAACCCTGCTGGGCAATAGTGCCCGGACATCATCCCTTTAATTACCACTTGTGTAATTTGGGATTAGTGGACTCGTCCACTTGCAGAGCATGTGGGGAGTGGCCAGAAACGGGGGCAGCTTGACGCCCTCGGACATAATCGCAATGCCTCCAAGCGAGCTATTGAATTTCCTTCAGGAAATTCAAAAGGAGTCACTTGGATTTTAAGTTAGAAGGTTATAGTACAATAGCCTTTTAGGCCGCATTGCTCAGGGCGAATGGCGCCCGTAGATCCCCAAATATAAAAAGTATACTACGGTGCCAGGCACCCATAAATGGATCTCGGGTATAAGATTGGTAATGATTGTCATATTGAGATGCCTCGCTTAACATTGCTTCGTATAACACTCATCTTTGACCGCGTTAAGCGAGGTCTTCATGTATTTGCAAATGAAAATTCGACTAAAACTGCTGCTACCTGAATTCTTTATCAGCATCAAGGAAGAATACCAAAGCTCGAGCATAATCTTCGCGTTTTAAGGCACTTCTGCCCTTTTCGTGTAATGCCATTGCAACCATCAACGATTCGCGTTCTTTGGCGGGTATATTTATCGCATTGCCATGTTGATCTTCGAGCTGAAAAAGACGGCGAAAGCAATAGGTATGTTTAACATCGTGCAGTAAGCGGCGATGGTTACTTGGATGTATGAATTATCACTTGCTAAAAGTGAGGTATCGGCTTTTGTAGCCTCGAGGTCCTTGTGTTGAGTTTCATTCTCATGGATGTTTGTCACACTCTGCGACAAGACCAAGGCAAGGATTTGATTTCCATTATTCACACCTTGTTGCGACAGCATTTCAGATTCTTTTATCAATGCGCCATTGCAAATAAGTTTATATCTTAGGAAGAATCATTAATGAAGAGTCCGCAAAGCATAGCTATGGGTATTTCTGATACCTTTGACCTTGCGTTTCAGTCTCTTCGGCTAATCTGTCAATCAGATCAGATCCGGTCATTGATAACAGGACTTCCTTGGAGACTGTTCGTGGAGGATTGCAATTGAGAAATTTCACTTTGATTGTGGCCATTCCGCTATCTTTGAACCGGTCGCGTTGCTTCAGCTTCTCCAGCGCATTTTCCATCAATTCAATGATGGTATTGAAGCATAATTGTTGTGGGATTTTCAAAGCTTCGCTGTATTTGTTAGCCAGTTTCTGAAATTCCAGCCCATCATTTTTAGAAACAATTTCTAGGCTTTCAACCAACCTGAATCTCATTGTAGTTTGGGCCCGAATTTTCGTCATTGTAAGGAGACAACCACAATTTGATGCCTTCCTTCTGCAATTTATGTCGCACTTGCAATACTGTGTCTTCGGCCTGCAAGTTCTCGTCCATTCTAGCGAGATTATGAACAATGAAAATGATGATGTGAGTGAAATTTCAAAATGTGCAAATAATCACGAATAAGCAACATAACCAAAAATAGCCACTTTAAAAGTCATTTCAGACGGGTTTTCAAAATAGTTTTCCCTCTGTTCCCGCTGCTTTTCAGCATTTTCTGCCACGACATCCCCCAGGCTTCGTTAGCACAGCGCTTTACCCGAACAACATTGCCCTTTTGGGCCCAAGTAGCTGTTTCAAACCTTCGAACCTCTCTATTAAGGGTCATTTGTCCGCCCTCCTGTAATTCAAGATGGTGTCTAGCCATCAACGAGTACAAATCGGAAGCCATCTGCTTCCCAAATGATCCGCCCCCATCTGGGGCACCGTCGAGCCCTGGCGCCTAACGGACATCACCGGTCTTCTCAACCGCACCCTAAGATATCTTGTCGGCGCCGACATTCGTCGTGAGTTCAATATTGCCCCTTTCATTAATTTGTTACCCGAATTTGCAGTATATGAAATAAATCGTCGGCCCAACGTCATTAAATATTCATTGATAATTGTTATAGAATTGCACAAAAAATAGCCAAAATGCACGCAATCAATTGCTATTGAATTATTTTATCACCTATTAGTGCCATTGTTATAATATTCAACGTTTAAATCCGGTCCCCATAAATCTCTTCCTCAAAGGCATACATAACCCTAGGGTTGAATGCTTGAGCTTGGTTTTTATTGTCTCCGACCGAGTCCGACATAACCCTCACTCTGAGGGGCCCCGTAAACTGGGTTCAGCAAGCTGTCTAAATGAAAAAACAAACTCAAGGTACATCGTAAATGTACCTTGGTTGGTTTGTTGCAGGATGTGTGATCCACGTAACACTTAGGCCTTATTATTTAGGCCCATTGTACATTCTCCTTGTACGGCCTCTTAGTTTCGGAAGGGAAAATAGGTTTGGGTTATTAAGATGGGAATGGGGATTCGTAGAGTAGCGTACTGCAACCACATCTTTCATCTCAGATGTCGTCCCGTTATCTGTTTACTCGCCATTCGATATTTAACGGTACCGCTCTTTCAGGGATTGCACCCAAGTCCCCTTGCATTAAATGATGTCGAAATTATTATATATTGGAATACAGATTACTATTTGACATACTGAATTATGTGTTTATCGTTTTGCAATATGATGTCAACAAAAGTATTGTCTTTATCAACTTTTTCTCAATTGGCACCAAGAAGTAATCTGAAAAACTTAACAATTATTAGCACAAACATCCACTGCTTCCTTTTGTTAAACTTTTCACTATGGATTATATTCTCTAGTATCTTATATGGAGAGTAATTCTATAAAACCTACATTGAAGTAGTTGAATATTTCCATGCTTATTTCAAGTTCAAAGTAAAGGCTCTAGTTTGAAGTGTAATTCCAACTTATGCCACATTTACTTTTGGCTAGTACATTTCAAGAAAGAGATAAGTCTGAAACGTTTCTGGATTATATCCTGCAATTGTTTTGCCAATTAGGAATTTCGACTTTCGTAACAAAATATTCAGGTGTCTCCAACAGGACTAGTCATTCTTGAAAAACTTTTAGAATAAAAAGTTTACATGAATACCGCTATTAGAGTAATTTATACTTTAAGTCTTTTCGTGAAGATTTGTAAACGGTCACTGCTTCTAGTATTACAATCAGTTTCAATCTCTCATCGTTTGCATTCGTTTCAGACAAGAATTAAACAGTTTGTTGTTTAAATGATGAAGAGCCTTCAAGCTCATTACAAACTTTGTAAACATTTTTTTATATTCGACCTTGAATAAAGTATTAGAAAAATAAAATTTATAAAGACAACTTGCCTCATTGCATTTCTTCGAAATCCATGTTCCAAGTGGAATATTAATAGTTTTTTAAAATATATTTCATTAAAACTAATGACAAAAGTATACTAGTTCAACTCTATGCATAAAATAACATAAAATAAAGTCATTAATAACTGAAATATCACATCTTGGGTAATATGGGCCCATAAATTGCACCTCGATCATTTCATACATTTCCAACTTCGATAAGACTTTCGCCTGAGTAGAGTAAACAGTGCGAAAAAGTATAAAATATTGGAAAAACATTCGAAAGAATCTCATGGCAGCAGAGTCGCTTTCAGCTGAAATTCACGCGAATCAAGAATCGCGATGTTTATTTAAAGAGGAGCTTGCGGTGGACCACAATCTGCGTTCGGATCAATCCCAGCCTGGCGCAGCCAATGCCTCAGGTTGCGGGTGCGTTCCACTAGAGTGGTGGTTGCCCCCTGGTTAGCAGCATGTGTCACGACCGTACTCTGAGCATTCGCCAGAGCCACGTGTTGACGATAATTGTGCAATCGGTCGGCGAGCGTTGGAATGGAGGGGGGTGCTGGGACGGATGCTGTTCCAGCCAAAACAGGCCATCCGAGGTCTTGGTACACCATTGGCAGAGGCATTACTGAAAGGCAATTGAAATTGACGGAATTGCCTCCCAGTATACCTAAGGAAACTTGCCTGATGCGATGCTTCCGGACTTTTGTTGCTGACTGAGCACCTCCCAGATCTCCCGAATCTCCAAGTTTAAGTTTTCCAAGCTCTGTATGATCTCTGAGGATTCCTGCAGGTGTTCTCCGCGCAAAATTGTTTTCAAGCCATCGGCAGCAGTAGCAAATTCCGTTGAACTGATACCGGAACTGGCGCTATGCGAAGACAGATCGCTCAGTGTCGGTTCCTCTTGCTTAGTGGTACCATTTGACGCTGCTGTAGCTCTCTGCAGCGATTGTTCCAGATGCCGTAACCGTATCACTTTCTCTCCCAGGAGCGAGCGAGTCCGATGCAGAGAGACCTCCATATCAGTCAGATCCTTCTCCTCCTGTTAGTATCACGGTTGCAATTTTCTGGGTATGAATGAGAACTTCCCCACAGACCTGACACAATTGCTGAAGTGTGTGGCGGGCCATATTTCCGTGCTTCAGTTTCAGGTCGTTCTGACGTTGTTGGAAGAGACACTTCTGCGTTCGGAGGCTTTCCTTGGCGCGCTTGATTGAGTCGCGCTCCAGGTGAATGCGGTGCCTGAAAAACTCTAATTCGGAACTGCCTTCGAATTTCTGACCGTCCGTAAAAGGATATCTGCAAGATATCACCACAGTTCAGAAATCGGTCAAAGCATTCAAATGCAGATCATCCGTTTACAGTCCGCACGTTGAGTGCCCCCCGTCCCACCCGACGAACCCAGAAATGAATCGGACAACAACTTTGTGTGCTGACAGATCTATTGGGAACACATGACAAGATGGACACTTCGATACACTGATGGAATTACCTTAAGTGGTAGGTTTCGGACTGCACATGCGGTTGGGGCAGTTGGTCTTCGAGATCCTCCAACTTCTGCAACTGCCGCCGGAGATTCTCCACGGGAGAGCAGGTCCTGGGCGCGCGCTTGCTCTTCGCGGTTCCGCCGCGCGTCGGAATGTTTTTCACTCGCGAATAGTACTTTTTGCGCGATTTGCCTAGATTGGCGTTTTCCTCGGACGATTCATAGTTCACACCATCAGTCTTCACACTGCGATCGCTCGCCGATGTGTCCAGGTCCGCCAGGATGATCGTATGTCCTTGCTTCGCCTCCGGCTTGAGGTTCTTCGGGGAGACAACGTCGCGTCTGCTCATCGGCGGCTTAAGATGCGTGGGCGATCGATTCGGCGATCTGGAAAACGATCACGTCATCACAATAAAACGATTCGAAATTCTGGATGAGTAAATCATTCTGGATTACTTCTCCTTGTTCATCGAGTTACTTTTCTCCGTTTCCGAGCCGGTGGTGTTCGTCAGGCTCTGCTCACGCTTGCGATTCCGCTTCTCCATCGACAGCTTCACATCCGTTTTCAGTTTGATGTACTTCTCCTTGAGGCAGCGATACTTGTCCTCCAGCAGGCGCTTCTCGCAGCGCACCTTCTCGTATAGGCGCTCGTGGCCGGAATCCTTCGAAGCCAATTGGGCGTTATAGTTGTAATCCGCGTCCGTGTTGATAGATACCTTCCGCTTCAGGTCATTCAGTTGCTGCTCGTGTTCACGTCGTAGAATCTTCTCCTAGAGTGCAATTTCCGTCACAGCTTACGAACGAATTTCGTCGTTTTCGTGCACAAAACGCCCAAAATCGCCAAATCTGGGATTTCGCCCACGAAACGCCCTATTTCAGTATAATGTGCTTTATTAAGCTGAAATAGGTGGTTTCGTGACAATTGGTAGCACGGTTGCGGAAAAAAGTGGTTAATCGTATTTCGTCGT
>JAOEHK010011575.1:0-11735 GCA_025447835.1 Labidoglobus nevermanni
TAAACAATCGTTGCTTGGCAACGGACGACGACGCATGCGCAGTAGACTGCATTCGGGCGGTATTGCCGTGCCGTTTGCCATGAATAGTGATGGTTTCTTCGCTATAACTTTCGAACCATAAGGCTCTTCCAATTTTCCTTTGCGTTAGTGGTGTCCCAGAAATACACGGAACATGCTCAATATTTCGTTTCCATCGAATTCTTTGTATTTTAGGAGTAAATCAATAACACACACACACACACATTCATTTTTATATGTAGAGATAATGCAATCAATTAACCCCCATACGTAATTTGTAGTTACGTTTTACCTCTTTCTTCATAAACGTTGCAATTAATATGATATACAGAGAAATGAAAGTAACTAACTTATGACCATATTTCTTGAATATAATTTTGTGATTCTGCCCTAATACTGGGTTTCCCATAGTTCAGCGGAATGTGGCGATTGTGGGGGCTGCAATGATTATATATAAAGCAAAACCGATCTTGTTGCAAATTGGGTAATATTCTGAGCCTTGTTTGCGCATAAAAAATGAGTTAGTTACAAAGTTTGGTTGGGTTAGGTGTATTTGCAATATTCTACGGGCCAGCGAAACCCTGCTAGTCCTAATTATGTTTCGTTGAAGCAAGGGATAGCAAATATTGTATAAAATTATAATTTCAATAAGCGGTTCCATTTTTGGGCTGCATTAGTCATATGTATTGGCATAATAATTTTTTTTATTCAAACTAATCTGTATATTCGTGCCTTTTTAATATTAAATGATTAAAGAGATAAAATAGAACTGCATATTTCCTATGGGAGTTAATTAATTGTATTATAATTTATTAAAAAAATGAAAAAAGTGTGATTTTGTACATGTGTGATTTCCTCATGTAACCACATTTCCTCATTATTCCGGCATTTTCAGGAACCAACTTTCCAAAGTCATAGGAAATATAGCAGTAATAACTATCAATGAGATTTTGGTCTCTTTTTTGCTTTGTGTTGTTTGCTAATTAAGTCATTATAGTAATATAAATGAATCGACTCCTTGCCTGATTAATTGCAATAATTGCTGTGATGCAAGATGTTAGTATACACTCTTCGTTGTTTGAAAAGGAAATTGGCCATCAGCAGTTGAAGGATCGTGTTATATTTCTAAGCCGCGAACGCGAACCTCGATGGTTGGCCATCCAAGACTACCTCGAGCAAGTCTCGCTTCGAGTATGGCTCGCTTGGCGCGTCAAATGTGCGCAAACAACATCCACGAGTAAGAAACAGGATATTTAGGGCTCAATGCGTAGCTTGGGACAATAACGGCAGCCGCATTGTGCTGAACAAACGAGGGCCACCTGGCAACCCTACCGACTATGCTGGGTCCCATCTTCGATCATCGCTAGTGATGGAAAAAAAACGCAGTTCTCGGCCAGTTATACTTTCGTAATCGCACGTAATCGTAATGCCACTTATGGCATGAATGTACCCTCTATCACTTCTTATAACATGGCAAGATGTAACACAATCCTGCTTCACGTTCGCGCGTATTAGATCCAGACAACCCCAGTGGGCAAATTTGACCTGGATGCAAGCGAAAAACTAGCCCAAAAACAATAGCAAATATAATGAAACACATAAATCTTGTGATAAAGGAATAGGCGGAGTAAAGTTCCGCATGGAATTTGTTGGCAATTTTTCGCTTTGGAGATGCTTTCAATGAAAACTCCTCCACTAAGTCATCACCGACGATAATGAACTCGCCTTATTAAACTATACTTGTTTATGATTATGCGATAGCTTTCCCGTTAACGGTCGCCTTGCCACACAATGAAGTCCAGCAAAACTTCCATGCTTCCGCCATCTTAGCACTTGAAGTCACTTAGGGTGCGTTCAAAGTGTAACTATATGCTGCTTTAATGTCATTTTCCAGCGTTTTCTGCACAACAACGGTGACAATTAGTGGCCAGCACATCCGATATAAATTATATCCTCCGTCATTATTTCTTGAATACTTTTTTGGCGGTCTTTAAATTGAACAAATATTCAACAAGCACAAATAACACGAAGTAAAGCAATGCGAATTTCGAGTCTGTGCGGATATGCACGTAGTTAATTATACAAATAATGCACCTTGGAGAAACAGTGGATGCGACGAAAAGCTGGAGCTTGTTTAAAATAAAGTAGCAAACAATAAGAATTCGGCAAGTGTAGCCAAGTATATCTCAAGTCCTCCTGTGAGCATTTATGAACGAAATTCCATATTAATATTTGATGGCACTTTTCGGAAATGTTCGAACGAAAGGCAATTATAAATGCCGGCGAAATTAATTAAACTTTGCCACAAACAACGAGCATTGTAAAACTCGCTCATTTAAAAATCCACCCACTGAAACTCATTAAATATGTATTGGTACTTATGCAAATAATACACTTGGAGAATATCACAGATTTCCATCACAGTTTTGGGCGAATGCCCTGCTGAATAATATTGTAATACATAAAACTTGATAAAAACAAAGCTTCAATTGTGCAATAGTGCGAAATTAACACAGTTACAGTGTAGTCTCAACGAATATAGCTGAATTTTGAATAAAGTCTACGTTAAATTTAGTACAAACTATCTTATAATTAATAATTACTAGTTATAACATCTGCTACATCAGTTTATTTCAACCATTTACAATACTTTCGAAATTGGAAGCCTCAAGTAGAATTTCTTTCAATTCTTGTAATCGCCATTGGATCCCAGCTTCCATTTGATTATTGTTAACTGATTCCTCGACGTATTATGTATATCTTGAAGCTGGAAGAAGAAATGCGGTTGCAGCTGCTGGATGAGTGCTTAAATTATAGCGTTATTAATAAATTGCCATTGGTTGCAAGTCACTGTGAGATACTGCGCAAAATGTTTTCTTCAAACACCCTTTATCATCTGCGGAGCATATACAAGTGCTTAACCCAGCTTTAGTAAATGCTAAGAAAGGCAATCCAGGTATGCACGTGAAGTGATGTAAAGTGAAGTGAAATAAGGTAAAACCTGGTGGTAAATTTCTTTGTGCGCCGCGTGCCGGCTGCTTCGGGCAGCTGTTGGGCCAGGTGCACCCTGCACATGCTTGTGTTCATGTTCCTGCCTGCGTGGCTCTTCGGTGGCCCCAGGTAGTTGCAGTTGCTGTTGATTTCGAGAGCATTCACAGTACGAGCGCGTGAATCGTCCAAGTTGACTCAACTCAGGTCAAACAAAAAATTTCCGACCGGAAACTGTGCATTTATAATTAAAATTTCGAACACAATTTTCTACCCGTCACATTTCGACTTCGTTGCCAACGTCGCCAATCCACTGTCTGCATAATCCTGCGACCGAAGAAGGCTCATATTCCAGCTTAAAATATACACTTTTCGCAGCAACGAGTCCAAATTATGATTTCCATTTTTTCTCTCATTTCTTTCGTTATTTCATTTTGAAAGTCAAATTATTCTAGTTCCTCGAATCCACATTTGCTATTCTGCTATTGTTACTTACATTTTCTATCCAAATGTCCTTGCAGAAGTAGTTCAAATACTTCACAATCGTGAAAATATTGGAAACAACATTGTTGAATCATCTAACGTAACCCAACGATGATTCGAAATAATTTCAAAATTAGAATGTTATTGAAGTTCTTTAACACGTTGACTAGTACGTTATTTTGTTAAGAAAGTTTCTAACATTTATTGCAGTAGGCTACTTTTATCTATCAAATGCATTCAAGTAAGCATCACCAGATTTTGGGTGACTCGGCCTGATCAGGATTTGTGCTGTCACCCGAAAAGGGATGACGCGGCAGTCAACGTGTTAATTGAAGTATGAAAATTTGTATTAGAGAAATGTTGAAAGTTGTCTGGTATTGGTTGCTTACAATAGTTTTACACCTCTGAAATATGAGAGTTGCGCAATTGAAAGTCAAATGTAAAAATGAGTATATTGCCTGCTAATAAGTTTATGTTTTATTGCTGAAGCTTGTCGCCTCTGAGAAAGATTGTAAATTGGCTGTACGCAGGTCATAAAATTGAAAAATTGTCGGAAATAATCTCGAAGAGGTTGCCATTGCACTCACTTGGAGAATTCGTTTGGCTTCATTGTTGAGATGTGGAGGAGACTTTGGGCAGCTGAAGTTGGATGGAATATATAGCCTGTTCGTTTACGTTTCAGTGGCAATAGGTGCATTCCAGTAGTATTGTGAAAATGGCAATTTTAAGAATTCGTGGCAGGTAAACGCTGCGTAGATAGTATCCGAAAGCAAACGTCCCATGTGTGAAGGTCGAAAGCGTTGCAATCCATGCGCGCTCTGCCTCTGCCAACTCTCCGGAGAGCTAGGCTAAGTCCTAGCCGGAGGAAAGCAGCCAGAACAAATGAGTTTCTATGTAAATTCGTCGGTACTTTGCGTGCATATTTGCTACCTTTAGCGCTAAGATAAGCCCGCTACTTATACAATTGGCAATCGTTTTATATTAACAAGTTCGCACACTTCGCCCTTCTTGCAACTTGTAATATTTACCTCGCGGATCTAAGTTAACTGATCAGAATAATTGCCACGTTACACAGAGTGCAACAACTTTCAACTGCTCTTCGCCTTCCATATCCCGCAGCCGAATTCGTTTGCCATTGGATATTCTATTGCCGCTGAGTCTTTTGATCTCTTGATGTGCCGAAATTCAAGCGGCTAAGTCATGTGTGATAACGACGTTTGCTTGCCGATCTTATAAGATGCACAGCGGATAAAGTGAAGTGAACCTTGCAACGTGTTAGCACACATCACCGAGTGTTTAGGAAATTCGATCACTCGTAATGGAGGCATTGCCAAAATGGCGGTCCTTGAACACTGTTCATACCATATCAACATTTATTGGATTTGATTGGTCAAGTATTGCGAGCTAATTGAAGGCAACTTTCGGAGAGACACTGTAATAAGAGGGCTCTTGATTCCAGCGAGGTGGTAGAATGTTATACGATAGTAAAGGATGCTTGATTAGAATTTAATGCGCAATGTCGACGGCTTTCAGCTGGGAGAGCGGCGGAAGATTTTGTTGTTAATCAGTTTTCGTTGGCGGTGGATAATAATCTGAAGCGTGAGCATGCATACTTGATACGATCTGAGGGATGATGCCGGCGAAATAAGGATTTGGCGAAAAGGAGCTTGGCTTGTTGTGGTATAAGCTTCAGTGGCGTGTTTGGATGTGCGGCTACGGTAGCTTGATAAGTTTTACAGCGTGATTTATGGCTTTCTGGCCGATGTGTCGTCGTGACGTTGGCGAAGAATATGCGACATAGAAGATTACAGCACGATGAGGGCAACCGCGCCCAATACAATCACCCAAGCTCGCTCGCTTGGACCCGAGCGGCGTTGGACCATGCTTTAGTCGTAATTATTATTACAGCGACAGCTCCGGTGATATCATTCACGCCATGCTGGAGAAGAACAATATGCGGAAGGCTTTTAGATTGTTTTCTAAGCTCATCAAATTAACAAAACGGTGGTGTCAGATGTTCCCCAAAAACGGGCGCGATCTGCAGGGAGTCACTTTTGTGTGTATATGAAATTCCCAAAGCGCAAGAGCAAATCCATCGGAATTTCGATGACTTACAGCTTGTGAGTGACATGCAAAGCGAGATCTATTCCAATAAAGCAAATCCGTCCAACACATACTCGCAATTTATTCCATTCTCCATCTGCATGTAGGAATTCAATTTCAGGCAAAAAATTTCGCGTGTTTTATAAATATCAAATGATCTAGCATCCATTTATCAAGAATATTTCATCAATATTCTTTAGAAAAATCATTTACAATGACCTGAATGCCTCTTTTGCGATTTTACCATCTATCCAATTTGAAAGTCACCCTGTGACGTCAAATTGAATAAACATTTGAATTTATGACGATTGTAAATTAGTCGTATTGAATAGTGAAATGTTGCTTTATATTGAGGGCTGGTTTCGTGCAGCAATTGCAATAAACGTCGATAATAAAGTTAAATACCTCGACTTGACTTGCTGCGTTTGCTCAAATTCCGAAATACATACATTTAGAAACCGGAGGGACGAGTTTTCTGAACGCAACCGCTTTGACTTTGCCAAAAGAAATGGCGTTTCAATCTAATCCCCAGGTGCGACTATTGAAGTGCCAATTTTGCGGAATGCAAATGGATGTGTTGCTCGATAACGTATCCGTTATTCAATCGAGTGTTGAATTCGCAAATTAATACCTCCGACTATTCTTTGTCCTGACAAACCCTTTGAACAAGCAGGCAAACGTCATTAACGCTGGAACTGCCCCGCCCAACAAAGCATGGCGTCGATAAGTTAGCATCATGCCGAGCTTTTATTATGCGATTTGTATGTGATGACTTTCGAAATGCAATCAGTTTTACTGATAAGGGGGACTTTTGTTCAATGAGCATGTGCCCCCTTTCCATCGGCGTTGATTTGGAGGAGTTGCAGCAGTAGATGCAAGGTGTGCACATTATATGTGTAATGCTTGCAGCAGCCAAAACATCTGCCGAATTATTTAAGCAAGTAATCAATTTGAGCATGGTTCAAGATTGCAAACAGACGCGTCAGAAAAGCGGGCAACCGAATGAATATTCGCTCCATATCAATTCGTTATTTGCATATTGCTGTTCTTGATATGATCCTATCATAATGTTTCCCATTCTTTGGCCTAGATGAAATCGCTTGCGTTTCTAGGCGAAAGCCTAAAGGAATTGATCGCGCGTGCGACTCGTAAAATCGAGTCATTTGATGTTTTTTGCCGTTTCCTTCTTCGAATCGTATTATTGCTGGCTGACTGTTGTTAAGCAAACGGCATCTGGTTCTTGTTGGGGTGGTGGCTAGCCTACCAAAGAAGACTCCATCATGCCTCCACACATGCCACAATAAAATGCAATAATAGCCACGAGCGGCACGCGCTTCTTTCAAATGTTGCGATAATGAAGTTCGCTCACATACAGGTGGTGGCCGCAACAAAAGTGCACCAGTATCCCTCAACTCTACCCGCATGCAGTGAGCTGAGCGCGATGCGGTCTCCTCGTGCATTTCCCGCCTCCGTTAACTTTTCATATTCGCTCATTTGCAGATTGCAGCAGCGCAAGATAAAGCTGATGAGATTGCTTGACTCATGAGGTATTGCACCCATGGTTTCGCTCTGAAAAATGGAAAGATTGCCTTGTCGTGATGAAGAAAGCACCTGTGCGATGGGCAAGGCGCTGATGTGGCGGAAACACGTGGCACATAACGAAACGGCAGCTGGACACTTATGCACGCACCTTAATTGTTTTCTTTTTTGATGCGCCTCGATGCAAATGCTGGCTGCCTTGCATGTTGCAACTGCACTCAACATCAGCCTGCACCCGTCCATTGATTTTTGGGATCTTGATTGGAGAGTCCGTTGCATTGCACCTATCGATGGCGGTCGCATGATTGCTTAGGGGGTGATTATTTCCAAATTAGGACTGCAAGCCGTGAATCTGTCCATTTCGAACAGACTGCTCGCAGATTAACTATGACGCTGCAAACTGCCGGCAGCGTCTTGTCGTAAATTCTACACAAAATTGTAGCCATATCCGTTTTGTAACGTTCCAAATGTTGTAGTAGTTGCTAGGTTCACGCATCAAAGAGGGTAATGCATTAGAATGCAAGAAAATGTGGATGAAAAAGAGAGAAATGAAAGGTGAAAGGCACGAAATGGCATTGAATGATCACCTCCAATGCTGAAAGATATCGGATCTAAAGCATCGTTCTGATACGGATGCTGCTGTAACATAATGCAATAACTTCCCTAGGTGCATGAAAATGTGCGTATACCGAGGAGACCTAAAGCGATCTGCATTTCAATGTCAATATGAAACTCGAGAGGACCTTGTAAGTAAAGTACCCTTCCGCAGGTAGAAACATGCCTATTGCTATTGCATTGCTGCAAAAATTCTACAAATCTCTAGATATCAGCCTGATATTTTCAACATAGTTTAATTAATATAGAATGAGTGAAGGAATGTTTGCAACTGGAAGTTGCAGTATATCCGCGGATGTTGGAGGCACGCAATAGTTGGGCCCATCTGACAACTGTCGTTGTAGATTTGACTTGGTGTGTCGCCATTGTCGTGAATTTCAGGAAAACCATCAACGACGTGTGTGCCAATCCGAACAATAGCCCAGATGCGAGAACACATGCCATGCTATCCAATAGATGTTCAAATTTAATACAAGCCCAGGTATTGCCGGGCCGATAAGGTTGAGCCAGCAATTGAATGGGATTTTGAATCAATGCCTGCATGCAAGTTTGCTGAGCGAATATTTTCTATTCAATCCCATGTGATTTCTTTGTGCACATTTCTAGTGCAAATCTGGTCCGAAACATACCCCGGAATACATCCCATTGTCTGAGCAAACACCTGGATGCCTTTTTGTTGGGCCCGCTCTCCCTGCGCCCGATCATCGGGCTTTCAGTTCTGGTACCTGGTGATGCCCCCCCACTTGGCCCCGGTCGACCTACCGGTATATATGGTACCCCCAGCGGCCGTCGTAAGCCAGTTCCTCCATCAGCATTCGAGCCGAAGCACTTTGCCCATCTCTTCCACATCTACTCGAGCTTCCATCGAGTTTACTCGTCGCCAACGTGCGCCAACTAGAAGTGTCCAGATCTAGCGATTTGTTGGATACAATTTATAGCTGCGAGGTGAGTTCCACATTTGATTGCGAATTAATATAATCTACAATTCTTCAATTGTTGACAATTTACTCAATTCATGCTTTTGCGTAGTTCGGGTAGTCGGTTTGTCAAGGTACCTTGTTTTGCTCTTTCATTCATTCAATTATTCGGAAAAATGGTCATATGCACGCCAACATTTCGTATAATTATCAGTAATGAATGGTCGTACGTAATGAATTCGTACAATGCACATTGCTTGCCGAGCCTGGGCAAGGCATGGGGCCAGGAAGCGTGGGGTGACAGACGCAGCATGCAAGAGGAGCGAGGTGCGCTCCTTTAAATACGAATCGCCGACCGATAGTGCAGTGACCAGCTGGTGACTTGCTTTTGGCTTCGTTCTTCACTTCGAACGCTCAGGCACTCGTGGCTTTCTGATCGCGTATCGTTCTTGCGCACTTTGCGACTTCGTTCGTTGTTGACCCCGTGTAGTAACGGCAATTTCTGAATCACTCTTACTACGATACGCGCACTACAATCAACACAATGCTCTGCGATATACTCCATGCCGTTGCATCGAAATGCAGATCGAAGTCGTTGCAGATCGATCCTCACTACATTTTCGCTTATTTCATCCGAATCTTGCCCATTAATTCACGTCGTTTACCGTTTATGCTGAGCAACATTCCTCCGAATGGCAGTAAAACTGACGAGTTGGATTACAATTGAAATCCAATCGAAGCGAACCACATGAAGTTTTGTATAGTCCGTGATGCGTGACAATATTTGTTTTTGACTAATATTGCACTAGTCCCGGCCTATATGCGACTTCGATGACATCATTGCACCAGAGGGTCAGCTTACATTCGCAATTCAACGTCGTGGCACTTCTACAAGCTTCATGTGGAAGTGTCGCATAGAAAATGATTCGAATATGACGCATAGATTTGTATATAAAACGTGGTATGCTTCCTCAGGAATTGCAGCGGTCGGCGATTTCAAGAAGCGTGAAGAGATCTTGATCGAAACTAAACGAACTAAACGCTTACTAATTATTACGCAGTTGGGGCTTCAGTTATAATGAATTTCCCATGCTCCTTGTACTCCAATCAACTTGAGAATGCTTGTTCTAGGCGATGATTACGGAATTCGAGAATTATTTTAATTACTCCATCAGCAAGCAGCCTCTGCAACTGTAATCTTTCTTCAGACTGCAATTTTAATGAAGTTGATGATCGCTATGACGGAGGCCGAAGGCATGTGCAAACAAAGCTCTGAATAGCCAGTAAACCTAGTTAACGTATTCACTTTGTCATCGGCTAAGAAATCCCATGGGGCAAACTTTAGATTCAATTGGCAAATGGTCACTAGGATGCAATGAATTGGTCCGGCTTAGGGCATAGCGTTCACTGGAAGTGAGTCGCGCTACTCGCTTTGGATTACCTTAGCGCGTTAAAATATATCCGGTTAACAGAATTTTTAGGAATACCGTTACTGGTGGGATGTGTGGCTTGCACACTCAGCTCGATGGACTGAGCCACTACATGCCCACGTTCACAGAGGTAAAACGACGAATCATTCAAGTGGTCGGAAAGCAACGCGCCGACGACTGGAAGCGAGGATGGACGGAAGAAAGGCGCGAGCAAGTCAGTTCTGATTCGGCCCAGTGCTAGGTATGGTCGCGAATTCGGCGTCTTCGGCTGCACCATCCTTCGCCGGTCGACAACTTTCGATATCTACGAGGAGCTGGCAAGTATTTGCATTGTTTAGGCGAGCGCATTCTTCAGCCAGTTGCATCAGTGCCTAATGCCAGATAGATTAGGTCGTGAGTGGTGCAAATTTGCATTGATTTACGAACAAATTGCACTGGTCCCGGCCTGCTTTATCGGCACAAGTCTTCCGCGAATGGAGTCGAGCCGAGAACATCATTTCGAAACTAATGCATGTGATATTTGAATTGAAAAAGCAATGTGCTCATACAATGCATGAGGAATTGAAAGTCATCTCTGATGCATGCTGGGGGATTTAATTTCGCACGAAACGTTTGCTCAGCCATTCAATCAGCAATGTGTCACGTTGGCCTTCCATCGCAATGCTAGAAATTCTTCAAAAGATCGCTTTGCGAAGCAGACCTCACTGCATTAGCCCACTGGTCCCCTTTGTTTTACCGCGCAAACTGAAGCGCGATGGGCACAGACCTCGCCTGCGCTCCGACCCAAACTGCATGGATGCAAATACTTGTACCTACATGGCGCGGATATTTGTTTAGGTCGAAACACGATTGTGCGAATTGCCGAAAAGCGAAGCGCTTAGTAAACATAGCCAGCCACCGAGAGGCGCCCTTTGCTGTCATTGCCGAATTGCCACCATGGTGGGCAAATAGATCGGCATCATCGTCATCAGTGATGTGTCATCATCATCAGCCGGATAAATTTGTGCTGCTCCCGACTGAACTGCGCATTTGGAATTCAATCGAATCGACACATCGGACACGTCGCGTTTTCATTCAATCTTTGGGATGCGTGCGGGATTTGCGTGTTGATACAGCAAAGCCCCCCCAAATCTGCAAAATTCAAATTCAATGCGCTTCTAGCTTTCACGAGCTGCTTGTGTTTATGCATCAAAATTGCTCAATATTTATTCGCCGGCGACGTCGATTTGCTAATGTGGAGAATGACGTGTGAGGCCAGCTGGGAAATGAATCTATTTATTGAATATGGGTTCAATTAAGGGTGTAACAATAAATAATTACCAATTAAGGGTGAAATGGTAAATTAGTTAAAGGTATAACACTAGTATATTGAAAATCCGGATGTCCGAGACCGACTGACTGAACAGTTGAGAATAACAAGCCAGCCTAGCAACCAAAAACAACAGAAAGAAGAAGTGGCAATCTAGTCGCCACAACCTATTGGTCAGATCGTTTTTTTTTGCGGAATGGAATGCGAGAGGGATGTCAGCAGCAGCTCTCTCGCTGCACCTAGGCCAGACATATGGGCCCTTTGTGCAAGCCTCCCGGTCGTCCTTTCCTACCCCTTCAGCCACGTAATGTGGCTGGCAAACTCCAGGATTTT
>JAOEHK010011586.1:0-11734 GCA_025447835.1 Labidoglobus nevermanni
AATATGTCCGTTTTCCTCGGTATATCCGGGTTCTCGTTATATCAGGGCTCGCTATAACCGAGTTAGACTGTATTTGCAAATAATTCTAGTGAAAAGAAGTTTTTGAGTGCTTGGGACAACATTTTCAATATTGAAACATGTGTGGTGGAATAAAAAGGTCGTCTTGCACAATAAAAATACGGATTTGCAGTCTCATTTTTGGCATATTTAGGTGTATATCTTTAATAAAGTTGTATATATTTTGACTAAAATGGTGTGCATATTATGCGCATATTCGATATTTTAATGCATACAATCCGAGCCTTAGTTATTACATTTACGAATGATGTGAACAATGTTCATAAATTGAAACAATAATTTGTTTAGAAATGAAGATGACTTGACAATGAAGCAATCTGAAATCATATTCATAAATGATGTTATCAAAAAGCATAAATTGTCTGGCGCTTCCGTAAACATGTATCAAGAGGGATGGGATTTTCTGCAACTTCAAACGGCATTGTACATTAACAGTGAACTATCTGGTATTCCATTAGCAATGATGGTGAGTACTCAATTCGCTCGTATTTATTAACTATATATTTCACGAATGCATAGCCAAAGAAAACGGGACGCGGTTTGGTTCAACGACTTAAGGGCAAACAGGGCCGCTTTCGAGGTAATTTATCTGGAAAACGTGTGGATTTCTCTTCTCGAACTGTCATCTCGCCGGATCCAAATTTGGAAATAGATCAGGTAAAATGTGTCGATTGTCGCTGAAGAAATGAACGCAGTAACATGAATGAATTGAATAGGTCGGCGTACCATGTCACGTTGCGAAAATTTTAACATTCCCTGAACGAGTAAATCGCGCAAATATCAATCTAATGCGAGCGTTAGTAATGAACGGACCCGAGATATGGCCAGGAGCCAATTATGTTCAACAAAAAGGGTCACAATTCAAAAAATTCCTCAAATACGGAAACCGCGAAAAACTAGCGCAAGAGCTGAAGCTCGGCGACTTCGTGGAGCGACATTTGCATGATAATGATGTGGTTCTATTCAATCGCCAGCCCAGTTTGCACAAATTGTCCATTATGGCACATCGAGCGAAGGTTCACAACCACCGAACATTTCGTTTCAACGAATGCGTGTGTAACCCATACAATGCTGATTTTGATGGCGATGAAATGAACTTGCATTTGCCGCAAACTGAGGAAGCGAAAGCGGAGGCATTGGTTTTAATGGGAAATAAAAGCAATTTAGTAACTCCGCGCAATGGAGAACTACTAATTGCAGCTACCCAAGATTTCTTAACAGGAGCGTATTTGATTTCCGGGAAGAACACATTTTTTGATTATTTACACGCGTCGCAACTGGCTGCTACTATGCTGGCTGGAAATGATAGTAGCTTGAATCTGGACTTACCTACACCTGCTATTCTAAAGGTAACATTTGGAAAGGATATTTTCATTCAAATTCGAAAACTAATATTGGGCTATTTGAAGCCTCGCCGTTATTGGACAGGGAAACAAATTATTAGCATGATATTCCGGCCGACCCGGAAATACCCCGTGAAGGCCAACTTGGAAGCAAAGGGAAAAGCGTACACCAAAGACAAAGAGCTCTGCGTGAAAGATTCTTATGTAATCATTAGAAATTCACAGCTATTAGCAGGTACCTTGGATAAAGGCCATTTGGGATCCGGTGGAAAAGGGGGAAATATATTTTATGTTATACTGCGTGACTTCGGGGAAGATTTCGCAATCAAAGCGATGTGGAGATTGTGTAGGTTTGCGGCATAACATTAAACCCTTGTCACATTATAATGATTGACAACATTCAGCACGGATGGCCTCATTCTACCTGATGAATGTCGGCTTTTCAATCGGCATTGGGGATGTGAGCCCAGGCGAAAACTTAATCAAGCGTAAAATGCTCTTGCTGGAAGACGGCTATCGAAAATGCGATCAATTTATTCGCGATCTGAATGAAGGCAAGCTGCCCACTCAACCAGGCTGCACGATTGAGGAATCTCTAGAGGCCGTGATCTTGAAAGAACTTTCAGTTATTCGTGAACATGCAGGTCAAGCTTGCGTTGCTGAATTGCATCAAACAAATAGTCCTTTAATCATGGCTTTATCCGGTTCTAAAGGTAAGGTGTATATATATATATGTAAACCTGAAATTACTATTGAAAGCCATCTCTAGGTTCTTTCATTAACATTTCTCAAATGATTGCTTGTGTGGGACAACAAGCTTTAAACGGCAAGCGGGTACCTAATGGATTTGAAGAACGTTCTCTTCCACATTTCGAGCGAAAATGTAAGTTTCCATTTAAAATATTACAGGAGGCCTTCGACTTTCGCATGATTTGCAACTTTTTAATCCCTTAAGCCACGCAGGCTACTCGACTGCTGGAATCAAGAGGTCATACCCGCTTCTGTCTTACATTAGGTCGTGCAGTAACGCTTTGTCTCTTTTGCCAATTCGCATCATCATCACCAGGAGTCCTAAGACCTCTGAGACTTTCCCCATTTTAACCGCAATCGCTCTCGCATGTAATTTCCGGTCTTCCCCTTTTTCTGTTCATTGTGATGTAATTCAATGCTTTGTGTAGCCATCTTTCTCCTTTCATTCTTTTTGCTTGAGCGTACCAGATTGACTGGAATACCTTCTGCTAATTTCATCATTTTGCCAGTTTATTTATTGAAATGTACATATTTCACCCTTATAAATTGACACATATGACCAAAATAGAATTAAGGACTTGGATCATCGATGGCTATCGAGCGGTTAGTAGAAAGATGAGAGTAAGCCATCTGAAATTGCAGATGGTTTGTAGCACGCCCATCTACGATTCCCCACTCTATCCCAAGAAACCAATCCTATGTTCCCTTCCAAGTAAATGGCCGCACAAGAAGTACAATTGGCCCAAGCGGCGTGTGTCTGAACACGCCCTCCAATAAAGCAAGGACTCATGAAGTTCTTATGTTCGTTCTTACGCCCACGTGGGAATACCCATTATTGAGTGACGGGACCCCGGGTATTCCCCGTGCTTGTCCATCAGCACTGTCTAAGGCAGTGATGGCGAACTTTTTGAGCTGAGTGTGTCAACAATTCAGGAATCAATTATGTGTGAAGATCGAGGGCTTCCAATTCAATATTTCTTTTGTTTTTGAAGCCCGAACGCCATCGGCCAAAGGGTTTGTTGAAAACAGTTTCTACTCCGGTTTGACACCAACGGAGTTCTTCTTTCATACAATGGGTGGCCGTGAAGGGCTGGTAGATACCGCTGTGAAGACTGCAGAGACAGGCTACATGCAGCGGCGACTTGTTAAGTCCCTGGAAGACCTCGTTGTTCATTACGACGGCTCTGTCCGCAACGCGGAAGGTGATGTAGTTCAGTTAACTTATGGATGTGATGGCTTAGATCCCACATACATGGAAGGCAAAGATTGTCCGGTAGATTTTGCCAGAGTGCTTGCACACGTGAAGGCCAAGTGTCCGTATCGAGAAGAGAAAGCCCTTGATGCAAATCAAATTGTTCGCGCAACTAAAGCGCTTTTAAATTTAGCCGATAACGCCCTGAGTGCTTGCAATGAAGACTTTAAAAAAGAATTAAGTACTTTCATGCACAATGTAGCTGCAAAAGTTGACAAAGCGAGTCTGAAATTTTCGAAAACAATTGGACCTTTCAAAGAAATCGAACGCTTAACATGCAGTCAACTAGTGATGTTTATGGAGACCTGCGGGCAAAAATATACTCGTTCCATTATCGAACCAGGCACTGCGGTTGGTGCGCTAGCCGCACAGAGTATCGGAGAACCAGGCACACAAATGACACTGAAAACCTTCCACTTTGCTGGTGTTGCAAGCATGAACATCACCCAAGGCGTTCCGCGAATCAAAGAGATCATTAATGCGAGTAAAAACATCTCAACTCCCATTATTACGGCGTGTTTAATGGATGCGTTTGATCCGGAGTTTGCAAGAAAGGTGAAAGGAAGGATCGAGCGCACGACATTAGGAGAAATAACAACTTATATTGATGATGTCTACACGAAAGACGCCGCTTTTTTGTTGATCCAATTGAATTACGAACGAATTAAGTTGCTACAACTCGAAGTGAACGCAGAAACAATTCGCTACAGTTTATGCACATCCCGATTAAAATTAAGACCGTGCGATGTGAAAGTGGAGAGCGCAACTGTGATTACTGTGCACCCAAATTACACCAAACATAACACGCGACTTAATTTTAATTTGCATGAATTGAAGGAATTGATACCCCATATCGTGGTCAAGGTAATGATTGTATTCTATTTTCAAATGAATGCCTTAAGAACTCGAGATTTTTGAAGGGACTGCCTACTGTGAATCGCGCTGTTATTGCAAGAAATGATAAGGGCGGCAAAACACTCTACAATCTATGTGTCGAAGGCGATAACTTGCGAGAGGTAATCGCAACTTATGGCATAGATGGACGGAAAACTTTCTCTAACAACATCATCGAAGTCTACAATACACTGGGAATTGAAGCAGCTAGGTATTTTCTTTTAAATATTAGCGTTTCTTAGGTTTTACTACTATTTGCTCATTAAACTGTCCGTCTGTTCTGCCCCTCCACCTGTTAGCAATCAGTTAATACTGCATCGTCGTGTTATTTTGCTATAACTTTCGAACCATAAGGTTCGTCTAATTTTTCTTTCGATCATCGTTGTCCCAGGAGTGCCTGGAACATGCCCAATATTTCATTTCGATCGAAGTATTTGTATTTTAGGAGGAGATCCTATACATACAGACAGACGGAGACATACATTTTATATTTATATAGATTTCCTACATCATTTGTTATTGAGAATTGAATTTCAGAGAAACGATTATGACTGAAATCAAAATGGTCATGGAAAACCATGGCATGAGTGTGGATTATAGACATATCATGCTACTTGCAGCCCAAATGACACACACTGGTGAAGTGTTGGGAATTACTCGATATGGCCTGGCAAAAATGAAGCAATCAGTTTTAAATTTAGCTTCTGTAAGAGTGTTAGTAACAGCGAGCCATGAGATATACTCATATGTTTTTCCAGTTTGAACGAACAGCAGATCATTTATTTGATGCAGCGTATCATGGACAAACGGATCGAATTAATGGAGTGTCCGAAAACATTATCATGGGCATGCCAGCACCAATTGGCACCGGTATTTTCAAATTGTTGCATAAACCCAAACAAGTGGATATAAACACTGAGACAGAGCATCTATTACTGGACTCTATTATTGAAACATAGTTAAGATACTACATTTACTGTTACATATCTCATTTGTTGTGAACGCAACATTATTTAACTTGTATGAGAATATTGATATCGAATTTTGAATAAATTTACTTGGAGATTATTTCTGATTGATTTGATTATGCTATACCATTTAGAACAGGGGTGAGCAACCTTTTTACAGAGCGAGCCGCACATAGAATTTTTATGCTGGGTCCGGGCCGCAGATATAAATTAATAATAATGATGATTCCATTTGGTATTCGTCAGGAACTATTTCTACACATCATAGAGTGTATGAATAGTGCAATAGTTGGGCAACAAACGTGTCGCTGCATGAAAAGTATCGCAAAACTTGGAAAATTTTAATGACCTACCATTAAGCACATATTTTTCTACTAGTGGTCATAAATGCGGCATGTGCCAGGTGGGCCGCATGTAATGGTCCATGGGGCCGCACGCGGCCCGCGGGCCGCATCTTGCTTATCTTTGGTTTAGAACATACCTCACAGTAGCTCAGTATAATATAATATAAACACTTAAACTCTGATACAAGGTAAACACGAAGATTTCCCAACTACAAACTAGGGCTTGATACTTCGAAAAGTTTCCTGCGAGCCTGCTGGTAGACGAATTTATTTATTTATTTGTTGATAGAAAACAGCTAATGCAGCCCTTTACATCACCAAGAACAATAATAACAAACATCACTAGTTGTACACATTGCCAACACTTTACAATTGTAACCTGGCGGCTACTAGCTCCGCTATAGTATCATTAAACATGTCAAATTCAGACTTTAGATTATTAGCACATCGACACAGCTAGACCGATGGAGGCACCACATTGGTTCGGCAGTATTGCACGTAGAACGTACGTAGATTATGACTGGAATGCATCATCTTTACGGGAATACCGATTAAAAACTAGGCACAAGCATCCAACGCTAGGATTATGTATGCTTCTGGTGAAGAGGTTCGTCGGGCTCGCGAAGCTTTGACACTTGGGCAATGTCTTCGGCGTAGAGGGCGGAGAGTGTGGCAGATTTGGAATACGGGTGAACTTGAGTATAAGAACAAACGCGAGCGTGCACCAGAACAACTGTATTGAGCAACATATATCAGAGCTCTGCCCTGTTGCCAAATATCCTTTCTGTTAGAGCGTTTAGGGTAGCGCAGTGCACGGAACGAGAGAGTGAAAAAAGGCTGAGGATGGCGTAGATAAATTTGGATTTTATTTCGTACACGTTGTAACAGTTCTAGACTCGCACACGCCTTTACAGGGTCTGACAATCGTACTTAGCTAACGTTTTTGCTGCGTTGCCAAGATTCACAAGAGGAGCGCGACATTCAAAATTTAATGTTTACTTTGTACTACTTAACACTTTCCCACACAGAGAAGACCTTCTTGCTAGAGTGGATGTCTTGACAGTAATATTGAACAGTAAGCGGGAGAATGAGGAGCCATGAGAGACACCGGCAGATGTTTTGCCTCATAACTCCTGGAACCCTGGAACACCCTGGAACTAGCCATGATGTACCACGTCGCCACAACCATATTAATACATATATATCATATTCTGAATTAATTATTATATGAATAAATAAATATTCTAAAATAAATAATGTTTAGGGTCACTCGAGGCACATTGTGCCAAAATTTTAATTCGGAATAGGATTTGGTTATTCTCAAAATGAAACACTATTGCCTTGTTGAAAACGTCTTTATTCAACCACGGTCGGAGCAAGAGGACCTCGTTCAAACATTTTCAGCTCATGGAACCACTGCAAGCAACACCTTGCGGACGGTCTCTCAGGTTTCAAGGTCTTCTACCTGCTATTCGGCTACCTGTCTTTTCTGCAGTCGCATCCTGCGGTATCTCAATACACATGCCTTAAAAGCCAAGGCGGACCTCGTAGTAGATCGAGGTACTTTCTGGACTTCACGATGGACATCAAGGGCACCTTTGTGCTAACAACAAGCAGGGTCTCTAAAGTTATCTCCTTACCCTTCCTCGACTATCCTATATTGGTCCTTGCTAATGCGCCGCCATATTCTCTACGGATCATGGAAAGAGCTGAACGCTATGCCCTATAATCAATCACCAAATTACGTCATCAATCAATCCCCTTCACAATCCTTTTAATAAATCGTTAAACAAGAAATGCAGGCTTATTTCCATCTATTGTAGAATGGAGGAGGAGCTGCAGGCAGATTTAAGCAGTTTTTCTCACTGAACTTTCCAGCAAAACACCAATACCCTCTTCACAAAACCATGTACACTAAAACCCCGCTTAACGCTGCCCAGTTTAGCGCTGTTTTGCTTTAACGTTGTTTTATTTGGTGAAGGCCATTCATATAAAGTTGCACCGCGTATGGGGATTACTTTAAACTTTCTTTGGTTTAGTTCATGAGAAATGTGGGAGTTGATGATTTCAATTAATACTGCATTACCTTAATAAACTTTATTGTTCAAAGAACTGACAATAAATAAATTACAGTCATTACCATCTATCTAACTTTTGTCGTTGTTTAACATTAAATTCATGACGAAGGACGAAGGATTGAAATTTGAAAAAATGCTCCTCCTAAAATCGAATTGCTTAACACAGATTTAAAAGAATATCGTGGAAAAAGCGACGTGCAATTGAAAGTCGCATGAAAGCTTTGAAAACAGTACTTGAACCATTTTTAAAATGCTTGTCATGCGATGTTCGAGTGAATACATGTTTGCCATTGTGCAAATCGCGACCCGATGAAAGTATTTCCATTATATGCGCACTGAAAACAGTATCACTAAGCAATGATTACGAACATTGTCGTAAAACGGTGTAAAGCTACTGCTGATAGTTGCAATATCGTAATAAAAGAGTGGTGAATTTCGATCTTTTAATTCAAATAAATTTAAAAATAGATTCAACGCCAATTTCACTAATGTGGACCACAAAAGGTATAAACAAACGTTTTACATTCATTGGAACGTGCTATGGCAATATGCCATAGCTGCTTTTTGCACTTGTTGAGAACATATAAAGACCATACTAAAGAAATAGAACAAAATGCCATGCAAAGCATATTTTAAGTTTCAAAAACAAATTCACTTCCAGGTGGTTTTTTGGTGCTTAAAACAGCACTCATTCAAGAGTGAATAAGTTGAATTAGGCTCAATGGTCAATGTGAACTTCAAGCGATAATAAATAATACTATAAAAGGAAGTTTGATAAGCAGAGAGTGATTAGCAGTTTATTGCCATCATTTGTGCTGTAAACTGAAATATGTTATATTATACTTTAAAATCGAATGCGCTGAATTATCAAATATGTGATTAGTGATTGATCATCGTTTGTCAATGTTGGATTATTGACTGGCATATGTTTCAGTAGTTACCAAAACTCGACAGACAATCAACATCGATTAGTGATAATGCATCATTATCGACGCAGCTCCTGATACCGATTTGTAATAGTTCATAATCGAAAGATAACCGATATGAGTTAGTTGCTACAGAGATGAGTCGAACATGAGCGTGAGAATCGCGAATCCGACCTAGTGAACACAAGACATTGCATGGGAATGCGCTGGAGCGTGGTGCGATAAGTTGGTGGTGTGGCGATTTCATATGCTACAAGAAACGTGATCGGAAAAAGTGAATAGTTTGATCAGTGCTGTCCAACATGATGGGAATTTGAATCTAGTCAAGCGTGGACGCGCGTTGCACTATATTTTCTAATCTTTTTCAACTATACTAGTAATTATTTCAATCAGTCGTACTCAATAAATTGCGAACAATACTGAACGTGGACGTGTACGTCCTTATTGCAACTGCAACTTACAAACGTGCAACGCAATTCATCATGAGCGAAGGTAAGGTATTCAAAGTGCTTTCATAATGATGCCAATGAATCAATTATCAATGTAGACTTGCTTAAATCACTATTCTTATCTTCGTCGAAATTAGAATAGAAATGAATTGAATATACCTTTTAAGTTTCAGTTATCATTCGACATACCATATCGACTTTTTAACTGAAGTTTGATACACAAAAATGCATAGTTTAATATACAATAATGCAGAATTTGCGCAAATATCATTCATGTTGCTGATTTTTCAAATATATATCGCTCGCAATCCTGTATGACAATGTCCCATAACTTAAGTTGGACGAGTTTGACATTCTAGTGCAGTTTATTGCGAAAGTGCCAAGGATAGTTAGTTAGGCTTTCAATTTATAATTTGGCCGTCAAATACATTACAATTCTTTCTTATATACCAACTCCAAATGATGAATAATGTTATAAGTTGAGAGTGTGTCCTATTTCATATCAATGTTGACATAAATTTGCACGTGGCGATGCAAGTTGCTTCAGAACAGTGTTTATTCGAATAAATACACATAAAAATCTGATAACGATGCTATATATAGTCAACTAAAGATTTTGCTATGATATAGTTCCAATTCTCATTCAATGTGTAGATACAGATTTCATTATTTGCCTCAGAGTATAACATAAATTTACAACTTTGGAATCAATCAAATTTGAAGTATGCAAATCTATAGCTAAGCTGTAGCCAGGGGGGAGGGGGATTAGGTGGTGCATTTTGAGGGCGGCTAATTGGTATGGTGCTTGTCCTTTACTTGGGCGTAAATACTCTCAATTATGGCTACAAAAGTAGTAATACAGGTAGAGGTGGTGCAGATTTTACATGGAAATAACTTATTTATGGCGCAACAAAATTTTCCTCCGCACCTGGTGGTATGCTATTAGAATGTTTCTTCAGATAAATTCTTGAAATGATCATTTTATGAATAAATATCTGTACGTATTGTAATTAATAAAGAAAAATAAGTTTAAAGCCTGTTAATCAACAAAAATACAATGATGCATTCTTCTCATTGATCAAATTGTAGTAGAAAAAGTAGTGAGTGAACTAAGGGATATGTTGGGATTAATAGAACACCTCTGAAATGTTTTAGGGATAGGAAAATCGAGTGAAAATGTGGGCCTTAAACGAGAAATGGGTCTATTTTCCGCCATAAATATGATTCTCGCAGTAATGATAGGTTCTGGAATTTTTGTGTCTCCTTCATCCGCATTGCAACATTCTGGATCTGTGGGAATGTGCATCGTCGTGTGGATCGTATGCGGTGTAATTTCCCTTCTGGGTACGTCTAGATAAACAAATTTAATAAGCTAAATCTACTTAGTCAATTAATCAATTTAAGCGGCGAAGAACTTAATCATGTAACAATGTGGCCCGATTGAAGACTGTCTGTGAAATACATTCTAGGTGCTTTGACATTTGCTGAATTGGGCACTGTGATCCCACGCTCTGGCGCGGAGTATGCTTACTTTATGGACTCGTTTAGTACTTTGCATAAATTCTGGGGCAATCTTCCGGCGTTTATTGCATCCTGGGTCTACGTTGTAGTGTTGCGGCCAGCGGAAGTCGCTGTTATCACCTTAACTTTCGCCGAATATTTATGCAAACCAATTTTGGACATGCTGGGATTATGTTTAGTTGATCCAGAAGCTATCAAAAAAATGGTTGCCATTATAGCATTAGGTTTAATTACTTATATCAATATGAGCAGCGTTAAACTGTACGTGAAGATTCAGAACATCTTCAGTTCCTTTAAAATCCTCGCATGCTTGATTGTAATCTTCGGAGGAATCTATGAATTACTCATCAAAGGTACATGTGACGAAATTGTCAATGAAATCATGAATTTTGCCAATAATTTCCGATGAAATTGGTAGGTAATACGAAACATCTAGCACGTGGATTTGAGGGAACGAAGTTGGCGCCAAAGAACATTGCTTTAGCTTTCTACAGTGGCTTATGGGCATACGATGGCTGGAATTCCATTACAACTGTAACGGAAGAAATCGTTAAACCCGAAAAGTAACCGTCTAAGAATTGTTGTTCAACAATCTGCAGATAGCTGAATTTATTTCCGTTTTAGAAATATACCCAGAAGCATTATGATTAGTGTCCCACTTGTGACTTTTCTCTACGTATTCATGAATATTTCCTACATGACTGTATTGACCATGGAAGAAATGACCATGGTCAATGCCGTTGCCGTCGCATTTGGAGAACGCGTTTTGGGAGTATTTTCATTCATCATTCCACTTGGAGTCGCACTAAGTACATTTGGATGCGCTCTAAGTATTCAATTCAGTGTGACTAGGTAATTGCAATTGAATTCTCTTACTGTCTTACCTCATGTCTATGGTTTTCCAGGCTGTGTTATGTTGCGAGTCAAGATGGCCACATGCTGGAAAACTTATCTTACATCCATATCCGCAAAGCAACGCCATGTCCATCCGTTGTCATGCAGGTAATTAAATTAACTTTACTCTTTTTTTTAATAAAGAGGTTGAGGACAAATCCACAAATGCACGATAATCACCCGCTGATGGGTAACCCATGTGTGGGGCTGGCCGCACGGATAGGCAGCTGAAGGCAA
>JAOEHK010011608.1:0-11728 GCA_025447835.1 Labidoglobus nevermanni
CGATCGCCGGTGGTAAGTACTCGGAAAGTTTACCGCCGACGAGTTGAGTTTTTAGCGCGTCCCTGAGTCTCGCAACACCCTCGCCACCCTCGCGCTAAAAGCATTTTTATTGCATTTGCGCGCAAGGCGGGGATCTGGAACGGAAATAAATCATCAACTGCTAATTAATAGCCATGCTGATCGTTTCCAGCTGTAAAGACGTGTCATTAAGATGATAACCCAGTTGGCCCTTCCAAAAACGTCCATTAATTCGCTGGCAGCACGCGTCACGTGACGGGCAGATCGTTACGCTCGCCAGTAGATTGCCAACTAAATCATCCCGCATGCTGCCCTCAATCGCAGTCGGAATGCAGGCAACTGCGAAAGCAATTGCATTTGGCGGTGAATTATCTGAGCAACTTGAGATGTTCCGCAATTAATCGCCGCTCCTTGATGAATCCACTTCATTTCACGTCGATTGCCAATTGCTGAGTAATTGCCTCTCTGCGCAGCAATCGGGGAAACGTCAATTAGATGAATGTCAGGTGCTGCCCATCGACGACAAGTTTGCGTTTAGTTGTTGCTCCCGTTTGGCCGATGGACAGTAATTGGAGATGTGTCCGCTAGTAGGGTCACTGAAGGCGCTAATCAAATCACCGTTCTGGTTTCCTGCAAACATATTGGATCAGCGAAGGAAGTTATTGGTATTCACTTCTTTGACTTTAGGCAGTGTTTCCCAAACTTTTCTGCTCCGTAGACCCCCTAAGGTTGGTTTTCATAGACCCCTTAATGTCGAGTTTTGCAAATGTATTCAAGATGTAGAGAACAGCACAGGGAATACCCGAGCCTGGCTTTACTCTTACGTAGACCCCTATTCACATCTAGTAGACCCCCTGCAAGTTAAAATTGACTCGTAAGGGTCGATATCCGACCACTCGACAGGGATTTACCATCATTTCATCGCCATTCAAATGCAGAAGCAGCGTCATTTTATTACCAATTTATTGAGTGATTACGCGAAGCTTGAACTGCCCTTGCGGCTTCTCTTGCGGGCCGTATAATAAATCGCCTTTATAGTCACTTTACTGAGATCCGCTCGAGAGCTTTGCCATAAATAATTACTCGCCCGCCAATTGGCTCTTCAATTTACTGTCGAATGGTTGAGTAATTAGGAGCAGATGGGAGCCGGCCCTTGATTTGGTCTTTTCTGGTATTCCCAAGTCACTCCTGGCCCGGTGTAATATCACAAATGAGCGTTGGGACTATTGCATTTCTTATTGTTCTCCAGGGGAGCGAATCCCTTGCGTCAATTCGCAAATTGAGCAAAGAATTTACGTGAGGTGAACTGAGGTGGTTGGCGTATTTATTCGTTCGGCTCGAGGAAATGTCTCATTCTATCGTTTGAATGTGGACTTAGTTGCCATTATCATTGTAATCTGCCTCGGCACTTCTCAACAGTTTCCGTTTCAGTTGCGTTCGTGGGACGTACCGGCAGTCCAACCATTACTCAATGTCTGTCTTCAGTCGTCTAATGAAATATTCACTGTTATCTGGCGCGTTATTATTTCATACATTAATTGCGGCGGCAGGGCAGGACGGGGGTGGTCGCTGTGGCTACCTTGATGAAAGTGCCGAGTTTAAGTAATTTCAGGCCATTACGAAACTTTCTAATTGCCTACTAAAACAGAGCCATCAACATCCTGCCGTTAAACTCGCACGATCGTTGTCCCAGCCCGCGCTGCATCCCTTTTTTGACATTCATACTGAAGCCGCTTACAAAACGCATTAGTTCCGCCCGCAAGTCTCGTGAGGTTTCAGCGAGGCGTCTCCGCCAGGGAGCCGGCGCTCATCCCCGCAATTGAAGTTGGAACATTATTTAAAAATTATTTATGGCGGCCTGTTACCCGGCCAACAAATGGTGCGCCCTTAAACATTGTGCTCGGCTCGCTTATGAAGTTGAGCTGCCGGCGAGTTCGCGAGCGTTCAGTGATTCAACGAAGCCCAAAACCAGTGCGAGATGCCTGATATCGAGGATAGCGAGCGAGGAACACAGGGGAACATAAAGCGCGTGAGTCCAAACAAAAGCCGAGAAGAGATTCCAGGCAGAGTCTGCAACAGAAATTTGAGGTTAGTGAAAACATTGGAAGTAAGATCGGAGATCAGTACGGAATCGACGACAGTCGTGGGACAGATCCCGGACTGAATCAAGTAGGTTCTGGACCACAACTGACCCACGAACTCGTTGAGTCCGTACCTTGGACTCGTAGAAGATGTGCCAACACCAGGCACGCCCTAACCAGCAAAGGAGAAGAAGAAATCGTCAACTTGCGACTTGGCTAATGGTCTCGTACGCTTCTCCTGATTGAGAATGTACCACAAGATTTATGGAAATTTGTCATTCAATAACATACAATGAAAATATCAAAGTAATTGCAACAATTATAAAATAACCTCAAAATAATAAAATTATTAAAAATTTGTCATCAAGAGAGTAGACGCTCAGGATTGTGAAAGGGCATAAGAACAGACAGACACGTGTTGTTCTTGCTTAGAATCACAAACATTCTCAATGCTCAAGACCGACTCCTGGTACCATATTCATAGTTCTGGCTGCGGCAAACGCGTCGTCTTATAGAAACAACTGGAGTTTGGGTTACCGCTTGTGAACAATATTGCCCTCTCATATTTCACTTCGATATATTTGCACGATGGATTTAGTGGTGATTGCATCTCATTAGCAGGGAGGGAATGGCAGAGGGCTCTACTAATGGTGAATAATTGTCTCAGAATGGCACGCTTTGTTATTTTCCCACAAGCCACCCCTCTGCGCTTGACGTCAAATTGCTGGCGCTCCACTTTTAATGATTTATTATTGATACATTGTTTCCTAGAGGCGCACTGATCGAACGCAACGCGGTTCCTTGACCTATCCTCAGGGTCACATTAGAATGTTGTCCCGTTTTTGCATGGAGTCTAGCAGCAATGAGGTGTTTGTTTACCTTCCAGTTGTCACTCGACCACAGGGTTGACAAATGAGCAGGACAAATTGTCCCCAGTCATTGCTGCCCTCGCCTGGATTCGATGAATGATGGGATATTAGATGCTAAGTGACGTGTTGTTTCGATGACCAGTTTTTCTCACCCCTCCTCGGTCTGCTCGTATCTGACGACTTTGCAACGGCTCCATTTTCCGTCCGTGTGGAAAGCGAGGAGTGCGAACGTCGTTAATCTTCATGCTTGGCGGAGCATCAGCCGACGTGGTTGTAGTTTGTCTTTCGCTGATGAGTAATGGAGCACGTCCGTCATGTCGATGTTGAGGGAGCGCTTTTACATCGAAATTAGAAAAAGGTATCGCCGGAACGACGCGCGGCATTTCGGAAAGTGCACCCACGCACATGTTCAATATACTTTGCGGATTCCGCAGTCCTTGCGTCAATCCCCCAGCCTCCCCAGTGATGGCTAACACGCAGCCAAGTCCATTGGGGACCGCAAAGAAGTGCATTTCCAGTCAGTCAAAGTTGTTTTCTTTGATACGCTAGCAGGAAAGTTACTTGGCTTTACAAGCAGCCAATTTGATTGATTTATTGATTCATTTTTGAGATAATTCCATGCCCACAAACTTGCTCCCATTTTTCCAGAGATAAATCCGAGAAAATGAATTCGCAAACTTCGATAAGTTTCCTTCAATACTAGTAAGATTGAGAGGAAAACTTGAATAATATCCAATTGTAATTGTTTGTTGCAGGTGAGTTGCTGCTAATGAGATGTTTCCGGTTTGCAACAACCTGTTGTAAGTGACCCCCTTCGTTTTTACCTCATTTGCACCGATTTCCCATCCCAACCCTGCTGCACGTGATAAAGTTGGCAACGTCATATTTATCATATCATCATATTTATTACTCTTGGCCATTGCCCAACTTCTTTCGTGTCCTCATTCGCGGCTGTTGATGACGATCAGGGGTGAGAGGGTGCAATGGGGAAGCTTATCGTAATTGCGTAAACTCATGATAAATTATCGTCGAATTTGTTTTGGAGGATGTAGAATACACTAAATAATCAGATCATGCGATACGGAAGCTGTACGGGGAAGTGAGTTAGGGGATGATGTGGTGTCTGGGACACGAAATTCCCACATCACTCATCGCGGCCGCGTTGACCGATTGTTCGCGTCGCAATTGCACAATACGTGCGGATTTGCAGCAACGTGATCCACTCGAGAGGCTGAGGCAACAATTGCCACCCAGTTGCCAGCGATTGCGTAATCGAGGGCGAATGCATATGCCGGACATTTGTGCCTTGATTCGCATTTGATACGTCATGCTGGGCATATTAATTCGCGCTGCGTTTTTGCGGCTGCCTTGCGAATTACGCGCCCGGCCAGCGATCAGTCCGGAGAAATGCGCCCAGGGCGTGGATAGCACTTGCAAACAACGAAATTCAATTTTCCACCCTTTGCGAATCCACCGCGAGCGCGCCGTGATTCGCCCTCGTCTTGGCTCTCTTCTTTCATGCTGCAGCTTCGTTTTCTCGCGCTGACGTGACTCTTACACGATTTCAGTTTCAAAATGTTTGCCAAATCCAATCGGTTAGCAATATCTTTGATCCCATAATATAGGTCTAGCTTTCCACTTGCTTTCCAATCAATATCGATATTATTCGGCCAGGACCTTCTTTAGCCCTAATTTTTGGAAAGTTGTTATTAAGATTGATTGTATTTGATTGATTGAAAAGTATTTGAATTAAAGCTGGTTGGATGGATGGATAGCAGCTGTCCAGACGATGAGCACTAGAACGAAAAAGGCGCTATTCATCCAGATGAAATCCGGCGGAGAAAATTGTATTGAGGCGCAGGCATTCAGGACTCTTCGTATTTCCTCTTCGACGTTTACGTCATCTGGCGATATTTCGAAAGAAGGCTTTATCCACTTTAATGACGATGTCAGCAAGTGTCCCTATTGCGGGGCGAGGGCTACATGTGCACTTTGAAGATGCTGATGTTTTGTGACCATTGTCAGTCACTACCAGTTCTTGTGGGGTGTAGTGAGGGTGGTTTTGGTGGGAACAATTCATTTTCGTTGCGATTTTCCGTAACCTGTTGGCTAGTATGGTGTTTGGGGGTAGAATTTATTGATCAGCATTAACTACTCTGTATCTCGTCGACCTACCACATGTTTCATAATTTGAATTTGTTGCTTTTTGTCGGTTTAGGTTTTGGTATGGATGTTTAAATAATTCATTGGAAGCGGAGGGTTGGTTTTTTCCGACTTGCATATTCGCGTGGAATGTATGTAAATTGAATCGACATCCAATTTGCAATGCACTTCTCTAACGGCCGTATCGGTGGCCTGCGAACTTTGCCAACGTATTCAATTCCAACCGAGGATTCACGTGCGGTTGCCATACCTGAGTCAAGCGGGCTTTCGCTAGATTTCAATTCGCGGAAAGTGCCGTTGTGACCACGACCTTAGGTGGTAGAGACAGAGGCTTCTTGTCACATCGTCGATAACTATAAATTGTGCACGTTGTTACATGCGGGTGGTCGTCAGAGGCGAGATGACCCACTTGGGAATTGGTGGCAGGAAGAGATATTTTTCATGCGACCTCCCAATTTGCGTCAATTCATCGCCCCAAATATTTGTGGATACACCGCCTTCGCTTTCATATTTTTATTAATTTTTTCGACTTTTACTGTTATTGCTATAGAGAGCGTTTGATGTGTTAGCACAGCTGGTCGAAACTTGTTCGAGTTGGCGAATTGCGAAGAAAGCAGCGTTGGGCTGAAAAGCGCCCTCGAGACACCCCGAATGGGCGAAAGCAGTGTAATGCCCACTAATGACCGCACTTGCCATTCGGATTTGATGTCAGCGATAATATTATTCTAACGATAAGTGAACCTTTGCTGCAATGGGCCCGCAAACAGTTTAGCAACTCGGTCTCCAATGAGCTGATAGGTTAGGTTCCTTTCATTTCCAACCGGACATCTACATCTGCCTAAAAGAAATCATTCCCTTCAATACCTCTGATATTCGAGCATCAATCATTCTTTCGCATCAGTCTATTGTGCTGTAACCCTCTAATTTAGAATCAAACTAACTCCTTTGGAAGAGGATTCAATAACTACCTTAAAGGTATTGCAGTTGTGTCCTAGCTGCTCCTCATCCATATGCGTAGGATATGGTAGGTTAGTCTCAAATTACACAAGTGGTAATTGAAGGGATAATGTCCAGTGAAAAGACCTGTGACCTTCCGTAATTCTCTCTTAGTGAGAGGCAAGAAATCCTTAGCTTTTTGCCTGCACCCAGCATTATGCAAAATCCCCCCAATGGTTCTCGTGATAAATTGTCTAATTTATATCTGGTCATTTTCTATGCTGTTTGGTTTTTCTTACTCAAATTCTAGTTAGCTTAAGACGACTTGAACATAGTGGAGTTAATGTTCAGGAACGTGGTATAAAAATGAAATGTAGTGCCTGAGAGCAGACGTGGTTGTAGAAGCAGAACCCTCTTCCAGAGAACCTGACAGTGTGAACAGCTGCGGCCGTTTGTTTCGGCCTAAACTGCACGTAATTATTCTCTGGAAGGGTCAGCAGGAAGCGATCCATCCTGAGTGTATGAAACGCGCAATCATAATACGAAACGGATAACCAGAGGCCACGTTTCAAACAATGCCCACTCAAGATTTATATAAGGCGCTGGAATGTAACAAATCCCAGGCGAAGTTGCGCGAGTTCCGGAACTCGATGGCTTCAATTCCCATTCGGACATTGACGATGGTGCTGCTGGCACAAGGAACAAGTTTAAGTTTGCCCATATTGCGCCAGTGTTGTGTTCCGACCAGGGTTGTTAATCCCGACACTTGTCCGCCGAAGAACAATGGTCAAAATGCCACGACTAGGTTATAGATCGCCAAAATTTGCTAGTAATTGATTAAAAGCTTGAATGAGATGGAGAACGTTACAGCTCGATTCTAACTAAAATTTTCAAAGAGTTTCAGTCACAATTTGCCACAAAAATACATGAAAATACGACTAGTTTCGGTTTTCAATTTGCGCCATTTCAGTTTGGTCAAAGTTTACTTTGATGCTGAGCTTTTTTGCAAAATTCTATAATCAACCCCTTTCAATTCAAAAAAAGTACTCTTGGCTGATGCACCAAGTTTGGAATTCTGACGAACATTTCTGTATTTGGTCAATTTTAGATCAATACTGTAGGGCTTCGTGAAAGAAGCTGCCCTTTAGGCTAATTTGTGCTTAGTGCCGAAGGGTTGTTAAATCTAATTAAGAGACGGTACTAGGAACAGAGTTAGTTGGCCCCTGGTATCTGTGGGCTTGCAGATTCTATTGTAGGATGTCAGTTTTCATTTTTTGCCATTTTCTTCGAAATTGTAATTATAATGACATATTCTGTATGTTTGTGGTTCAAAAAATGGGTTTGTGCAATCTGCAATTTGCCAAATGACCTTTTTCCACCTGTGACGAATATGGAATGAAAAACATATTCGCAGATGTGAATCTGCATAATGTTGAATTCCCAAGTTGCGGCAATGCTTTGTGTGACATTTGAAGAGATAAAAACAGGGATGGCAAAGCATTGCGCGCCCTTTGTTGGACGCAGCATTGGCGCAGGTGGCGTCGTCGCGACGTGGAAACAATTGAAACGTGATAATGCAGTTGGTAGTTGGCAGAAATTATCTGCGAATTTTATTCCCGCAATCTACCCTGCTGTTTCAATTTTCATACTCCTGCCCTGCTGTTGTGGCCGCTTTGATGAAGGCAACAATGGGTTAACACAAGATGATAAGCATGCACTTCACATTACACGGAATTCCGTTTAATTAAACGCACTAGAACGAAGTTTTCCGAAAGACCAAAGTCAGAGTGCCATCGAAAGAAATCTTTCAGTCCTTTGAAATGATTTAATTGCTTTTCGCCGAGGTGGACTTGGTGACGGGGTGAACGCGGAAATCGTGTCGCGTTTGGCTTGCAACCGACTTCTAATTCGCATTCGCGGAAAGTTCTCGGGATTTTCTATTCTGGCCGCTCTAGATTTGCTTGAAATGACATTGGGATCATGAATATTCCACAATTTATTGCACCAGGTGAAATGCCCATTTTCCGCCACTTCACGTCCCATTTGTGACACATTTTCGATGAGATGAGCATCGATGACACATCAATTTGTACGAGACGCCATCCTGTCAGGATAATTCATCCACCTTTTCGACTATTCTTTCTCCACTTGAGCTTGATCGGATGTTAATTGATTTCCGTGTCAAATGGCGTTAAATATTCATAGCAACAATGTTGACCATCATCTTGATCGTAATGATATCATTGTCTCTGGCGCAATATTCTCGAAGACAAATTAAGGCGAAAAGTTTTCCGGTCAGGTTATCGCAATTATTTCGGCAAATATTAAAACTGTCGAAAATTCTCCACTGGAATAAGTTTTCATTGCGGCGAAGACGGGACTCGGGGATGGCGCAAAGGCAGAGGGCAAGCAAGCTGGTCTTGTATTGCGAAATCGTGATGAGACTGCACAAGTCCACCCTGCCGACAAGAGCAGGAATCGATAAATAGAATATGATTATGGCGAACGGACAATGGCGCTGGAATTGGGAGCGGTCGGAGAATGTTAATACTGTTGCGAAATCCTCCTCGGCCGCCATTTTTTGGGGCGCGAATGCATGAATAAAATATTTGCATTGTCCATCCGCGATTTGCATTCAGCTGTTGCCAGCTATGAGCCATCGCCAGTTGTGGCAGAGGGCGGAAGCGGGAAGGGACTTGCCGGGATAGCAGTCTTGTTAATTATGCAATTCATTGCACACATGTTCGATCCAAGACATTGTGGATGCGGTTTCTACTGCTTTCCAGCAATATCAGCTTCTAGGAGTCCCTCTTCCCAATCAGCCCAACATGGGAAACTTCAATGAAAGCGCAAATAAGCGAGTCGTCTTTAAGTCTGATAATAAAAACATGCTAATCGGAAAAGCAAGTATGGAATGTTGGCGAGAAGTGGGGAGTGGGGAGTATGTGAATGAGGTAGGGGAAGTGCATGCGGGTTCTTTGGCTTCTATTACGGCATACCGGCCATAATAGTTTATTAAATGCAAATCTGGCAAATACGTCGAGGCTGGAGGAAGTCACGGGAGCGGCAGGAAAGTGCTTCAACTCGCCGAGGTGGCGGCGGATGCCATTAAGGCATGAATGCCTCCTTTTGTGCTGCACTTTTCGGTCTTTAAAACTCAATCAACATTCGATTTGATCTGTTTTTCGTGTTTTGCAAGCGGCGCTTGAGGCGCATTGCAAATATTCTCGCGTGTCCGTACGAGATTTTCGCCGGCAGGCAACTTTTCACTCTCGTTAAGCACTCCTCTCGCAAGTCAATCTATTGGAAGAAAATGCGGTAGCGGCGGCGGCTCCACCTGCTATAGATCGGGATTCTCAGCTTTGGCGGATTAAGTCGTTTCGCGATATTGATTGTGGCCATTGTGTATGCAAAGCAATCGTGTCTGAAATTGATAAGCGGCAAAGCAGTAGTGCCCTTAGTCGCCCTTACTCGCCAGCTAACGAGGCTCTTGCTTCAATGTCCATTGGTTGCGAGCAATTGTCGATAGGTTCCGAACAATTCTAGAGAGTCACAAATTATAGACTTTGACTACATTCTTCTTCGACGTCTCGCCAACTACTGAAAACCAGGGCAATTTATTACGTTGTTTCTGGCTTCGACTACTTTTAAACTAGACAATTTACTCTTTTTAGTTGCAGTAGTAGTGACTACGAGATTTCATAGGGACATAGGGAAATATAAAGTTATTGATTTTAAAAAATCATTGAATGGCTTTAGGAAAATAATGAACTATGGGGTGTGACCTATAAAATCATAACCAGCCATTGGAAAACGGTTAATTGAACAATAAAAGCAATATGATCACCAGTAAGGAAATAAGACAATAAATATTTGCAAATAGTATTAGTTCTAATACTATTTTCACTTCAGTGTGCCCAAACTTCTTCATTCTTAGCTGCTGAAAAAGTAGTCGCAATGATTATTTGTTATGGAGAAATCGATTCAAAAATGAACATAGAATTGCTAAATTAAGCTACTCTTCAGAAACAAATTCGGCCAAAATTGTTTGAGTACACCTAGTAATGTAAACAGGATGAAGCTAAAATAATATTTGCAAATTCTAACTGATTTATTTCCGTATTGGCCAACGTATGGATTTTATTATTTACTTCAGATTATTCCAATCTTGTACTTTCACTACGACATATTTATTCAAGTGTAACGGTTTTAGCACGAGCAGTGCTTGTAGATTGAAGAATCGGAAATAGGAAGGTCGACTATGAGCTCATCATCATTCCCATCACATTAACTCAGATAAGAGTTTCGCAGAATTCCGTGAAACAAATCATTGGGAGATTGTAACTTTGGCCAGAAATGGCGAGTCCATTAATGCTGCGCATAGTTGCTGCAGGAACGCAGGGCGTACATTTATTCACAAGATAAGCGCGAGAAATATAACAATTGCTGCCTTGGTATATTTCCAGAATGACCTCAGCCACGTCTTGGAGACGTTTCTGCTATGAATTTTCCGTGAGATGATGTAGTTATTGAATAAGTATTTACCCCTCCACTGTTCATTGGCATTGCCTTCCGTGGCAATCGCTAGACAGCCCTCGCCTCACTTTTAAACTCCACTTTAACTCCTCGGCAGCAACTCGACATCTTCGAGTTGATTTAACTCTTGTTTTATCTCTGCCCTCAACTTGGCGCATTGTGCCTTCGTGTGGCGTGTTCTGGGAGACGTTGCGGCTTCGTACACCTCATTGCAATGCACCGACTGTTGCTGGCAAACGCGCATTAACTTCCCCTATACTGTCAGTCATTATGATCGGGCGTAATGGATGTCTCAGGCCGGCTAGGAGGGCGAGCAAGGGCGACACGTGGCAGGCAGGTCTCTGTGGTGCACCGACATCCTTAGTTGGCGCTAATTGGGTTAAAGATTAGTTAGAGTTATGGCAGCGCATTCTGGAGTGACATGCCCGATTTGATTGGGAGCAGGGTAGCTTCACCTTGATGTCCTCCTAATTGACTCGCTAAATCTCGTTCTTTTTGGGATTGCCGCACTTGCCACCAAGTGGCTAGTTGATTGTAAGTAGTTGATATGTTAATGGCGCGCGCCACTCGAGTGGACCTGTTGGAATTAGCGGCGCTCCTTCGGGCGTCCGCAGAGGGTGATAAGTTTCCATGAGCGCGACAGCTTGACTGCCCCCTTTGCCAACTTGCTACACTCAGCGTCCTCTCCGCGAACGGTCACAAGTCTTCATTTAGTCCGCTCAAAGTCCGCTCAAAGTTTTGTGAGAACGCGGCCGGAACATCGCTTTTTCGCCGGCAACATCGCAATTAGGCTGGCAATTGCAGCGCTGCCGTGTAATTAACGAATCTGCAATAATAACCAGCTGAATGCACGAACGACGTTAGTGGGTGGTGCGCAACGGACGTGTAATTATGCCGTGTGCACATTTCATTACAATATTTCATGTCGCAGAGCGTAGCAGTGCGCGGATAAATTACTTCCAATTAATGCACTGCAATTACCCCCCACCCCCACCCCCGTGGGCATGCAGCATCCGCATGAGCGGAGATGCGCTAGTATAGTATAGTACAGCGGTCGGCAACCTATGGCACGCGTGCCACAGAGTGGCACGCGAAAGGATTCTGGGTGGCACGCCATATGCAGGA